>VCRD01009273.1:0-17403 GCA_006783055.1 Trinorchestia longiramus
TGTCAATCGCGACTGTACGGGTCGCCCCCACACTACCCTACTGCTTCAAAAGGAAATTATATTTGTTTGTACAATTGGCAGCAACTTGTTACTTGAGCCGCAACTGTGAGAGTAATGCCGTTACTCTAGTTCAGTGTAGCTGCCAGTGTTTTCAGTCAGCCTCAATGGCCAGTATTGTGTTTGAACTGTATTCTAGTGTAGGCATATTGAAAAGACAATCATACGTGCCATCTCGGATGCCAGTATTATCTCAAGTAGTATTTTAATTTTAAGTTAAATAATTAGTTCTGTAAACTTAATTTGTGATTTGTTCTCAGATCACGGCTTCAATAAACCTAACTTCTAACGACCTCATCATTTATCCTACGGGACACGCTTAAGTCCCGGACAATGGGGCTCAAAAACCCACGTACTAACAAGAAGTGCACGTGCTCTAACACGCCACGCACTCTCACTCTACACGTCCCGGCTCTCTGTCGACAAGATTTCAGTACGACAGTACTCGGCGTCAAGACTTACGCAGCAAAGAACGAAGAACTAAGAACTAACATCATATTCAAATGTCTAAATATAAACTATTAAACTCATCTTGCATTTAATTGCATTTTCTCCTATTGGGTTCCTTGACGGTTCCTTACTCCCTCAGGAGCTCACTCCGAGTAAGTCATATTCAATGTCTGCTCGGAGATAAGAGATGTCTGAGGGCTGGGACTGAGGAGTGATTATAAGAGAGATCACTATAACTCTCATGTTACTCTTATCTGGCCTGCAAGAATAAAGCTGAGTTTGAACACGACAGCCTTTATTTAACCTCAAGTTTAGGTCACAGCAGCAGTTATCAAAGAACCTCTTATTGAAAATAGCGGAGCTCAATGATAAAAAATAGCACCACCACCGAAATTTCACACCATTTTGGTTCTCCACCTTAGTTAAGCCAACTTGGATGTTAATGTTTTATGATGCTCCAAGAACATCAGTTCGAAGGGCAGCTTTAGTTTCGTGTTGCATCAGTCAGCTATGCTTCGAGGTTAGAGATAAGCTTGTCTTCCTAGGTTGGAGTTTTAATAACAAACGTCAGAGCCGGATCAAACATCGAAATATAAGTTAAAACTGGAGAGCGTGATATAGAAAATCAGAGCAGAGAGGAACAGAGCGAAGACAGAGACCTGGCTAGGCAAGGAACTGTAAATAATTCAAAATAAATAAAAATTAAAAATCAGTATAACCAAAAAATCTTACAAGGAACATGAGGAATAAGTAATTTACAATAAACGACATGATTTAGCTGACTGCTAACCGTATTTACGTAATACAGTAATACGACTGTAATACGAGCTTTTTACTGGTGATAGGCAGCTTCTTCTGCAAGGTTGTGAAATTCGATAACTATGCAGAATTGGTTGATCGAGCTTTAGTGTACCAGACGTAAATTTAGTAAACCAGACTTAGCAATTATCATTAATTCAGATAAGTGATTTCAAAAAATATTAATACCAAAAATAACTATTATTTGAAATCGTGGCACCACACTAGCTGTCCATGCTATCTTGTTTTCAGCCACCACTGGTATACCAGCCACTCATTTTGTTTCAATTTTAGAATACTAATTTCCTTCATCATAAATTCTGCATTTGTTCTCAGATCACGGCTCAATTAAAATCCTCAACTAACGACCTAATCATTTATCCCTACGGGACTGGTCATAGTCCCAGGCACAGATACAGTATGTATGATAATCATCTTTACCAAAAATATCGCGATGACGATATCGGGTAATCGCCTATCCGATATTTTTTCTCGCATCAATTCATCAGTGTTGCTGATGCTTTTGATTTCAAACTATCGACAATTGATCGTTTCAGTTTTTGGTGCCAGTTTAGTCCAGGCACGAGCCACGCGTGATTCGGAGACTGAAATAAGAAAGTTCAAACCGTAAACAGAACACATACGTAACAGAGGGCAGGGAGGCCGGTCTAAACGTTTTCTCAAACGTTCGCTCAGTTTTAGTCTCTCTCACCAGCTGTGGGACTTGAGGTCACGAGGTGTTGCTCAGGGCTAAGAGGAGCTCCCTGTCTGACGAAAACTTCAACATGCTCATGTTTACAAAGGGGAACATGCTGTAAAACCTGGTTTAGACTGGAACTGTTTGAATTTAGTTATTTTACTTGGAATCGTACTTTTCACTAGTGAAGAGGCAGGATAAACATTGTATTTAAAGTTGTTTCCAAGATTTTTCTAAAACGTTTCTAATTTTTTCCATGAAAAATCTGTTTCCTATAATAAAGCTTAAAATACCGATTTAAATTTATCGTTTTTTTCCGCTTAAAATATCAATCTCGTTTTTAATTTATCGATTTATCGGTTATCACTTCATCGGGCGATAAATTTATCGAGAGGTATCAGTTATTGCTAATAAGATTATCATTATTAATTTATCGGTTATACTGCTACATTTTTTCGTCATCTCGCCCAGCACTGATCCTTACCGTCAATCTATGTCAAACTAAATTTATTTCTGATTACGTATGCAGTTCATGAATTGTCATTGAGTTTTAATTCCCTGGTGCTAAGGTTTTAAGACTAAGTAAGATGTTTTCAGCGAATGTTCCTTTCGTTCTGTATTGCAACTTGAAGTAGAGGCTCGTAGCGACCCTAGTTGGGCTTGATGATGAGAAAATTGTCTGCCTGGTAACCTGTGTCTTACTTGACTATTAGCCTACAGACGGAAGCTCTGTGATGCCTCGGAAATATCGTAATTAATTTAGTATGAACTTGGAGACGATTAAAAAATATGGAAATAATTTTAGTATCATTTTAGAGTTAATTTGATACCCATTTCATGTCGTTTGTGACTAGAAATTAAAGTTAAATTTTAATAGTAGTTATAACTTCAAATTTTAACATCCGTCCTGAGAAAGCCATATCCGACCCCTAGGCTTAGGCTACACGCTCTCGCCAGTCTATTCTGGTAATCTCTCAAGAAAACTCGGTTCCGAGTCCGTTGTAGTTGCCGTTTTTCTCTCTGGCAGGTTTCAGTTTACAGATCTCAAGTTCTCAGTTCTGGTTTTCGATCTTGGCCCTAATCTCTGCTCTGATTTTGATGTGTTTATGAATAAATCTGCAATCTACGAAGCCGATCGTATCACTGTCCTCGAAGAACACCCACAAAACGACAACAGCAGAAAAACACCCGTTCTCTAAGCTCTTGCAAATGTCATCTTCATGTGTCCCCATCATGTACAGGATGCATAGAGAGATCAACATCATCAAGGTTTCTTCTGGAAATGTAGGAAAAAATGGACCTCTTATATGCTCCGTCGAGAGACATGTAGAGCTCTGGATATAATAATTGTCCGGGGCTGTGCACAAAGAAAGTGCGGTAGTGAGTGAGTACGCGTTTATTCACGTTCATATGTAGCTGTGTCTTTCTGTATATTGGGAAGACCAGAGACAAAGTAAACACACATTCTTTTAAATAGATGCAATTTAACGGGCATATGAAGTATTATTAACATCGTATCAAACCATGGTGTATAGTTGCATCAATCAGTCCATGTATTAGAACAAGTGCACTCATATGCACAGCAGTGGTTTCTCTTTATTAGTGTGTGCCAATGGTCTTTAGGTATGATGTTGACCGTTGACTGGTTCCTTTGTCTGATGTTGATTGTTGTCTGATCCCTGGATCTGACCTTGACTGTCGACTGGTCTTTGGGTCTGATGTTGGTCATTAACTGGCCCCTGGGTCTTTTATTGACCATTGACTGACGCTTGGGTTTCTTAGAAAGAAAGAAACTTCATTTTCAATCGAGTATATAGTACAGAAATATTTGATTTTCAAATTCTTAGTGTTAATATCTTAAGAGTAGTGGTGTTCCTTATCGTTAAGATTATAAGAGTAGTAATGATGTTCTTTGCAAAATCCCCGTCCTCTGTGCTACAATTTGAAGTAAAGGCTCGTAGGGGCGTTTCGATAAGCGTGGACAAGGTGTAGTCTACAACAGCTGCTGGGCATGTTTCTAGTCCCCAATGGTCAGGCACAAACAGACGAAGGTGGCTATGCGAATCGAATCCGGGACTTCTAGCATTGTAAGCGAGTACGCTCACCAATTGACTTCTCTGGCGCTAATACATAATACATATTCACAGTTGGCTGGCTCTAGGTCTCATATTGACCGTTGACTGGCCCGTGAGTCTCATATTGATCGTTCACTGGTCCCTGTGTTTCATATTGATCTGTAGGATGATCTACCACCTAAAATACCATGAATTTAAGAATACTAAAATTGATTTTCACTTTTACTAATATAGATAAGACTAAAACTAGTATAAATGTTTACTAACTGTAAAATTACAACACGTGTATTAAGTACACATAATTGTAATATTTTGACACCTATTAACATAGCCATTGCGTATTCTCAATTAGAAAGTAGTGCTATGGCAACATCTTACGGACATCATTGAAATAAAACTCACCTTCAGCTAGACGGCTTCATTTCCAAACTCAAACATGTGACATGTTATATAGAATTCATTGGTGAACATTTTTATTCCTAAGTATTTTGAGACTCTTGATTATTCTTAGAATTGTCCTTGAAATTAATTTTTCTAGAACTTGCAGAATTCTAAACTCTATAGTCAACAGCTGTGCACTCTGAATACTACGTACTCATGTGCAGCAGCCCGTAGGCTGCCATGTCAGAATTTTTAGAAACTCAATTATGTGTGTTTAGGTGATTTTTTTTAAATAATCTCAAAATTGTTCTGAGAGAATTAAGAGGTAAGAACTCAGTATTAGTGTTGGTATTTTTGACGGTCAAAAAACTACTATACTCGTAGCTATTACATAATTTTGATTTCTTGATCTTCTCTTACTTTGCTGGTAAAATTCTCCTATCAGAAATCCAATGCAAATGCTTGGAACGTATTCCAGGATACAACTTATTTTTACCTTAGTATCTTCACATGAAAAATAGTCTCATCGATATGAAAAATAATCTCATATCAATATAAATATAATCTCATGGTAAATTAATTTCCCATCAACATCAATGCACCCCTGCGTCAATGTTGAGAGTGGTAAACATTGACAGAATAGTTAATTGTATTGCTGACAATTTTTTGTTAGTACTGCTTTCTGCAAATCATCCCTTCATTGTCAAATATTGGCACTGATTTTTGATGACAAAGCTTATGAATCCTTGTACTAGTGCTCATCATATTATACTACGCACAGACTTGGGGGGGACCGCCTGCCTCTACTCGCTCTATGAAGACTACTCGCTATCGCTGTATTAGCTGTCACTGAAGCTCTAGACTGGCCTATTTTCTGGACTGGCCTAATTACCCCTGAAGCTCTAGACTGGCCCATTACCTCATGAAGATCTGAAGACCTTGCTCTATCCCTTGCCTGAGAAACATCAAAGCTGAGTTACTATTAATGTTATTTTATTCTCCTCGAGTCAGATCACACGGGCAGATAAGATAAGAACGTGAAACTTTGGCTGGTGAAATCCCCAAGCACTATCAAACTTCACAGATCATTAACTGGTCCCTGGATCTGATGTTGACTGTGGATTGGTCCCTGGATCTCATATGCATAGCTTACTGGTCCCTGGGTCTCATGTAGACCGTCGCATTCATTCCTCGTTTTCTGTAATTGTGACTTTATGACTGCGTCCCTCGCAGACAAACGAAAGACTGACACCTTGAATTACTCATAAATTGCCATCTATTCCACTTTTTGTAGAGTTATGGGTTGTAAAATGGACAGTGATTTGAACTTTCTAAAATTTAAGGCCATTAACGATGAGGCAACTTCATATCTATGTCGGACTGAAAAATCAGACGACTAGCACCTGGAATTGTGCCGAGCTCGGTTTACGTTCTTCTCTTGTTGTATTTATTACCAAATAAGCCACTCTCTCCTCCTGTGGCCTCCGCCATGCCATGCACAACTATTAATAATATTTGACGTGTTTATTTAGTTAACACAACCATGTGTACAGGTGCAAACGGAATAGATTATTTTTATTGCATGTAGGTCTTTGCCCCGAGGCTTTAGCGACAGTTTGGATACAGTTGTCAGAAGGAAGCAGAAAAACGACTAATAGATGTAAAGTTTGTTCACTTGCTTTTGCGAGGTATGCTTTTTTTTCTCT
Source organism: Trinorchestia longiramus (assembly GCA_006783055.1). NCBI lineage: Eukaryota > Metazoa > Arthropoda > Malacostraca > Amphipoda > Talitridae > Trinorchestia > Trinorchestia longiramus. Next base: position 6,165 of record VCRD01009273.1, read on the forward strand.
CGAGTTGTAACTGTGTGACTGTGGAGTAGAGGTTACGTTGGAATAGGAGGAACTCGGTGGAATGGCAGTTACAGCCCAGCCTTGAACTGTAGGAGGCATTCCTTCCGCAAGACTCCCCTCTTCTCTCCTGCAGAATTTTGCTCTTTAGGGTTTCGAAGTCACATAGGAGGATAGGCCGTTACACATATGACGGTATTAGCTTCACAAGAGGATATCGCCAATACTAAGTTGTTGCATTTAATAAAGTTCATGTCGTGGCAATACTCAAGAGTGGCTTTTGTTCCTACTCAGATGTTTTGTTGCTCAGATGTTTTTATTCTTATTTAGATGCTTTAAAATTTAATCAATTTTGAAGATAGTAAACACAACCTTTGACGAAGATGTGTGTCGTTACTGCAGGTGCAGGTGTTGTGTGTGCCAGTACTGCACTGTGTAGGGGTCACTGAGTAAGTTGGTGTGAGTGGGTGCGACGTCAGGTGTAGAGATTCACCAATAATAAACAAACAAACAAACAATCTTTATTTTCAATCAAGTACACAGTACATAAACATTTAGTACATTGGTTTTTCAAATTCTTAAGGTTAACATTCTTAGAGTAGGGGTGATGATGAAGCTCCATGATCCCGGGAGGTTTGATGGGCGTGTCCATGGGCCATGACTGCTTACCCAGTAAGCCTTACCGATATGTGCGAGCTCACGGCACGAAGAAGCAACGAGAAACATCTTGTGTTCACGGCCGGGTTCGAACCCGCAGTCTTTCCGCACGAAGCAGAGACCTGATACCCAACACAAGCCGTAGACCACTCGACCACGGTGCAATAGATATACTGGAACCCTGATGGACTGTTATCGCACATAGTACAGGGTGCGGACAAAATCCTTGGACTCATAAAAATGGTAGGGTTCATTCATTTAGGAATAAAACGAAAAAATATTGACTGAAATATTTAATAGGGATCTTTCTCAACATTTAGGCAACATATTCAATATGCCTCCCTCCAGCACGAACCACACGCTCAAGTCTGGATCAGAAACTTTCTACTGCATTACAGAGCTGTTCTTGGGGAATTTTCTACCATGCCTTTAACAAAGACCGTTTCAGGGCTTCAAATGTTGTATGGAAGGAAGCACAGGCTTCAGACTCCAAAATCACCCAATTGCAAAAGTCCACAGGATTCAGATCAGGCGAGGAAGGAGGCCACAATTCTTTGCTCCAAAAACTTGGGAAATGGTACTGACACTACTTTTGGATTTTGTTTGAGGTGTGGGCTGGCATGCCGTCTTGCTGGAAGGTGAATGGTTTATCCTTGAAATAACTTTTAGTTTCCTCAAGCTCAGGAGTCAAAATTCCTACGATATATGAATTTATATTCACTTTTGCTCCCGGTTCAACGAAAATGAGAAAAGATTTCCAAGTTTTGGACATTCTAGCCCACACCATGACCGAGGAGGGTTTTTGACGCCTGAAAACAGCTCTCGATGAATGCTTAATGTCTGCAAAAGATTTTGCCCAAACTCTGTCATTCTGGCGGTTGAACTTCGCCTCAACAGTGAAAATTTTTTCATCTGAGAAAACAATCTCATCTGTGCTCGTACCGTTCTTCAACCAGTCAGTAGAATCCTGGCACTTAATAGCCCTTTCTCCTTTCGTAGGTCAGTCAGTTGTTGGCGAGTTTGCATCTTCAATGATAATAGGCTCAAATCTTTTTTGACAATGTATCTCATCGCTTTTTAACTCATATCCACGTCTCTAACCATGTTCCACATTGATCTCTTTGGTTTTCGGTTGATTCTTGCTTTGACGGCTTTGATAACCTTAGGGGTTGCGAAAATCGTATACACATCGAGGACGATCTTCAGTAGTCTCCAGTTCTTCAAATCTTTGCAAAGTGTGATAAACAGGGAAGTTTGGAGCTTTTAGCAGCCTCACAAATTCAGGTTTTGTCTTGCCCGCGCGATAAAGCTCAATTATAGCTGCACGTTCATCACTCATTATTTCAAAATTAGCTGAACACTCTTGAATTTTTAAGTAAATCTGGAAAACAAACCGTTGATTAACACATATAAATCATAAAATACATCGAAAACAGATTCCAATAATATTTAAATTGATTTTAAAAATTGGCCCAAGGACTTTGTCCACACCTGTAAAACAAAGTAGGCTAATCCTATTGTTATTCATGTTATTGTTCATATGACAATGTTGTGCAATGCAGCTTCAATAAAATACGGGATATGGAATAATAATCGACTAGCGGAAACCCGTGTAGATTGCACGATTTCAATAATTAACTCACTTCCAAGCATATAAAGTTAAGTATGAAGGAAATATATTTTATATGCATTCTTTGATATGGAAAGATTCCTGAAATAATTACGGTAATTTGAAATCAAATTTTCGTGCAGTGCAAAGTTTTCATATAATTCAGTTTACATTAGGGTAAACTGAATGTTGTCTCGGTAATTTCTTGCTTCATGATTATCACACTCCAACAATCTTCGAAGTAGTAGAGGGCATTCTTGTAAAGAGGGCAAACGAACTTTTCCATTGTGACAGCAATTTAGTAGCTCTCCTTGGAATCTAAAAGCAGAACAGAAGCGACATATGACATTCATGAGACCGATATTAAATTGTTCGTAATTTATTTGAATTGTGTTCAGCCTTCGTTCTTGGTTTCGTGCTCTTATATTTGAATAATGCTCAATTATCTCTTCTTGGCTCATATTCGCTCTTTTTTCTGGTAACCATTTCTCAAATCGTTCAAGTAAACATCTCTTTCCTCTTGAGTCATGCGAGCTCTTCTTTTAGCTGCTCTATTCCTAGCTTCCACCAATTCATGCTCTTTATCTGTGGCATTCATATTTTGTCTTCTTCGTACCATAATGTTCCTGTTCATATCTCGAATAGATTGCCTTTCTTCCGTTCTTAGTCTATCTCGAAATCTTCTTTGTCTCTCTCTGGCTAATTCTCTCCTCCGCTCCATTGTGAAGGGCGAACGTATTGTCAATAGCTTAATAAATAATGGGATGATAATATTTATTGGTATTTTTCACAATCTCATTTACTGATTAGTTACTAATTATTCTTCTTGATCTCTCGCCACAAAGTCAAATAATTATTGTTCTTCTTGATCTCCAGCCAGAAGGGCAAATACGACCCCTTAAATATAGTATCTTCGTAAACACGATACCGCCAGTCACGGCGCCTTCATAATAATGAGGAGCGTTACACATGAACTTAGTTTTAAGCGTATTAATATATAGATTTTACTGTTATAATTGTCATGATTTTCACTATTTTAGTTGATTATTATTATTACTATTTAAACAGTTTTCGTGGAAATTCCACGATTTAGATTTGAACTAATGTAAAATTATTCTAGAGATGAATGTATTAAAGACTTACGACGAATTATTGTGTTTTAAATGAATATTTTACATTAATATATACGGAACTTCCATTCTGTATCTTATCTACCGATAACATGACTCTAATAGTACCAGTTGAAATTATTTGGTTTAAATGTGAAAAAATTAAGGATTCATGAAACAAAATATGTACATATTTTAGTTTTACCCGTGGTACTGTCATAATCTGAATATTTTTATGAATGCATACAGAACTTCCATTCTGTATCGTGTTTACCGATTACATGGCCGTGTAAGAAATGAAAGCTAATAACGGAAAAAATGGAGTATTTTACAGTCATCCAGCGTCTTTGGTATCCACAATACAATGCTTGTAATACATGCATACCCGTTCTGATTTCAGTTCAATAATTTTTCTTCTGTAATAGATAGAATGTAATGAGACAGACACACACAGAGAGAGATGGAGATACATTTTCGATTATATTGGTAGACAATCATCACTATTATTAATAATATTATGTTATTCCCTGAATATTATTGTCATTATGGGCGTAGTCATTTTCGTCAACCTTTCATTCCAGAAATTTTTTGCTATTATTCGTAATAAGTCTTTGTAATATTATGTATGTGACATGTGACAGTTCAGCTCAATCAATCTTACTTTCTTGAGCTGAGCGGGATTCTCAGCAGAGTAGGAGTGAAAATTTGAGCTGAGTGAGAATATGAGCTGAGTGGAAGTGCAAGCTGAGTGGGAGTTTGAGCTGAGTGAGAGTTTGAGCTGAGGAGGAGTGTGAGCTGCGTAAGAGTGTGAACTGAGTGTGAGTGTGAGCTGAGGGGGAGTATGAGGTGAGTGGACGTAGGGCCTGAGTGGAAATGTGAGGTGAGTGGTAGTGTGAGGTGAGGGGGAGCTGAGTGGAAGCGTGAGCTGAGTGGGAGTGTGAGCTGAATGGGAGTGTGAGCTGAGTGGGAGTGTGAGCTGAGTAGGAATGTGAGCTGAGTGGGAGGGTGTGGTGAGTGGGAGTGGGAGGTGNGTGTTTGTTTCACCCCACATCTCATACTTGTAATCGTTGCCGTATTCCATAATCCAAGATGGAACGAGGCCTTACTGGTCTAACATAAACGATATAAGCTGCATCCTAATTTTGCGTCAACAAGGACATACTGTAAGTTTAAGATTCTGTTCCTAGTTATTAGATCTAGTCATCAGAGTCAGGTTTTAGTTCTAAAATCATTGTAACCGCATAACTGGGTTTCTAATCTCTGACGCATATGAGTAAAAAATATCTTGAGCACACATATCTAAAATAGAATATGATTTTATGAAAATCTACACCTGTGGAAATTGCAGACTAGACTTAATACTGTCTTTAGGAATGACCTGTTCAAATGAGGTCCTCTGAGAATAGTAATGAACACAATGGTTGAGAAAAAACATTGAATCACTTATTACAGCACAGTCACTGATTTATCACAGTTGTCCAATAGAAAGAATTCCTAAAAACTTGACTTGCTGTAATAACTCACGGTGAAGAAACAGACACTTAAAAAATCTAAACATACACCAAAGAACACAGATACACTGGCAAGTTAAACACAAAAATTAAGACGACGCTAAAAATACTTAAAACATAGTATGCTCACCAGGGAATTCTAACCTAACGTCACATGTTAAAGTTCACGAGTGGCTTTGCTGGGAGAGCTACGTCTCGATAACGAGCGTGAGAATGTTGCCAGAAAAAGTTTCGATTGGAAATACTCGTACTCTCTGGCTAACGTTGTTTAATATAAATATTATTACAATAATATGCACTAAATATGCATGTTTTAATTGTAAAGAGTTGGTAAAAATTACTCGAAGTTTAGTCCTATTTTTATTACTAAAAATGAAGATTATTTTAATACTTGTCATTTCATAACCTTTAAAGGGATAGCAGGTCATGCTACAGAACTCGACCCGAACTTAAAAATCTTGAGATCTCCAGAAAAAATCTTGAAACAACAGTTTTGTAGCATGACCTGCTACCCCTTTAAAGGTTATAATATTACAAGTAATAAAATAACCTTCATTTTTAGTAATAAAAATAGGACTAAACTTCGAGTAATTTTTACCAACTCTTTACAATTAAAACATGCATATTTAGTGTACATTATTGTAATTGTAGGGCCGCTAAAATATCGTGATTATTTTAGTATTAAATAATATTAAACCTATTAATATTTTAGAGTTAATCTTTATACTTATTTCACGTCACTTGTGATTGTTTTTTTAAGTCTAAATTTAATCATGGTTGTGACTTCAAATTGTAACTCTCGTCGTTTATAAAAGAGCGTAGTCAACCACTGGTTCTTAAACCAAACGCCCGTCAGTCCGTGCATAACCATTATCCAATGAACAACAAGTGTATTCGTACTTTCAGTCTCTCTGACGGGTAAGTTTCTATTGACATGTGGTTAGGAAGTTTGGCGCTTCACTTAATTACTAGTTATTCCTTAAACTTATCATTTTAGCCTGGCCTAAACGTTCCTCTGTAGGTTTAGCAGTTTGTGTAATTCCGGTGATTGTTTTTCGGTAATTCGACGGATCTCTCGTCGTATATTATTCCACAATGCGGTAAATAATTTACCTACTGTCTGCAGCATTCGCATTGTTGAGATTTGAGTTTATAGAATAGAATGAGGCTATAGGAACGAACCTTCTGGCCCATTCTTGGGTCGGATAATTACTTCGATAATTATTCGGTTGTTTTACCCAAGTCCCATGCCGTAATTCTAGCCGCATCAACCATGTCGGCAGCAGGATTCGAACCCGGGTCTTCCCGCTCGAAAGCAGATTCGCTCACCAGTCGACCAAGCTGGTGATGGTGATTATCACGCAGTCTGTAATGCAAAATGAATTATTAGGGTTTCCCTTTGTATAGCCTTAAGCAACTGTTCTAACCAAGATTTCCTTTTGCGAAACAATGAGTTAATTGACAGCTAAAATGTACACTGAAATCTCATTTCAGGTAGTCACGTTTCATTCGAATGATTTTGTTTGTGTTTGAAAAAGTAGTGGTGTAGTATACCTCGAATAATATTTATTGCGTCAGGCACTAAATATCGTTGGCAAGTTTCGTATCACTCAAGTCTCTACGTTCGAGTATTTTATGATGGGCACACTAAAAAGATCGACCAGCCGTTTTGATACGATGATTAAATCCCACTGCCTCGGGGAGAAGCTGCTTATAGACATCTCGTGTTGTATTTCTTTAACTGCCAGCTAATTAGGCACGATGCCTCAGTGTTTTACTCAGCGGTTGTCGTATAATACTGTCTCAGGATATTAATACTTCTGCTAAATTTTGTATTCATTTCGAGTTACTTAATAGTCCTTGTTCGGAGAGGTCTCGGTTTACGGATTGCAAGCTCTCAATTTCGATCTTCGATCTTGGCCTTAACTTCTGCTCTGAGTTTAATCGTGTCCAATAATAAATCTGCAAGCAACGAAGTCGACTGTATCACTTCCCTCGAAGAACATCACCCACGAAAAAATTACTACAGAAAAATAACTCGTTCCCTAAAGTGGTGACCCCAGAGTCTCTATCTCTCCATCTCTCCATCTCCATCTCTCCATCTCCATCTCTCCATCTCCATCTCTCCATCTCCATCTCTCCATCTCCATCTTTCCATCTCCATCTCTCCATCTGGATGGAGATGGAGAGAAATGGAGATGGAGAGAAATTGGAGATGGAAAGATGGAGATGGAGATAGGTAGACTAGTAGAAGTATTATAGATTCATTCAGTTACTAGGGATTCAAGTGTTAAGAATTATAACCAGAAAATATATTTTTCCTACGTTTGCAAGCTTACCTTCGATTTCAAAATTCTTCTGATCACGGAAAAGAAGTTTTCATTGCTCTGCTCCAATCTGTTGAAACGCCTTTCTATGCGACAGCGGTTTCGTTTCTTCACATTCATACTCATAATCGTCGCAAGGGTATCGAATATACTTCTTTTAGACAGATTAGAGTTACTCTCCACCTGTTTAGCTACTTCAACTGCTTCTTCCATCTTTCTCACAATATTGGTAGTAATTCAATAACACACATAGAAGTATGAAATCACACAGAACGGTCGGTGAATTTGAGATGCTAGTTTCCTACCTCGCATCTCCGTAGCAGATGTGATACTAAATATCATACGTATCCTTACTTGACGCAGTCTTTCGACTTATGCTGCGTAAGCATTCTGAATGTAAACTGTCAGCGTTGTATGTTTTCAAACTTTATCCTATGGTAAGTCCACTTACATCGAGATATCTCGAAGTAAACGACTTGCTGCAGGTTTAGGACACTTATATCGTTAAGCATTGCTTGAATGGTGTAATCGTAGGCACCGCTGCTGTATCATCATGTATAAGATACTTACGATCTAATCGATTTTAAATGACATTTTAAAAACCAATATTGTAACAAATCTCATGTATCGACTTTATTAGAAATATTTTGTTTTTCATTCCTTCAATTCTTTCTTTTCTACCTTGTGGCGTTATTAGGTAAACTAGACAGTTCCCTTGGAAGTTAAACGGTTCAGATTTTACGGATTCGAAATTATTATAAAGATAAATGCATCAAAGATTTACGTCGAATTATTGTGCCATAAATGAATATTTTTCATTAATATAGACAGAACTTCCATTGTGTATCTTATCCACTCGAAATACTCTAGAGAGGGAGTAATTGGGAGAGAGAGGGAGTAATAGGGAGAAAAAGGGAGAGAGGGAGAGAGGGAGAAAGTGAGAGAGGGAAAGAGTGAGAAAGGGAGAGAGTGAAAGCGAGAGGGNACCTGCCTCTAGACCTAGGTGCCTTGCAGCCACCTAGACAGAGTAGACCCCCTGCCTCTAGACCTAGGTGCCTTGCAGCCACCTAAACAGAGTAGACCACCTGCCTCTAGACCTAGGTGCCTTGCAGCCACCTAGACAGAGTAGACCACCTGCCTCTAGACCTAGAGCCTTGATAAACCACTAGATAATCTAGACCCTGCTACTAGACCTAGGTACTCAGGAAGAATAAAATGATTAGCTAATTCTGTTCTGAGAAATTGAAATAATTCTCGTTTGTGTGAAGAAAATAGACAATATATACCTTTAGTTGATGAAATGAAAATTCTGTAGCTTAATTCCATGAAAATACAAACTATAAACCTTTGCATGATGAAAATATTCATTGTTGCTGTTCGTTACTGTTCAAAGATCGTCTTTAAAGCAAAATATTCGTGATTGTGATTTCTGGATCTGATTTTCTTACTACATCTGTTGTTGCATCTGTTGCTGCACCTGTTGCTGCATCTGTTGCTTCATCACTTACTGCCCCACTTACTGCCCCACTTACTGCCCCACTTACTGCCCCACTTACTGCCTCACTTACTGCCCCACTTACTGCCCCACTTACTGCCCCACTTACTGCATCATTTACTGCCCCACTTACTGCAGGTTCATAAAGAAAGTCACGCACAGAAGTACACAATAACTTCCCTCTAATACACTCAACACTTGTCACGGATTTAGGTTTGTTTACGATGCACAGATAAAATTCGTTAACATGTACGTAAATATTTCTGCTTGCACACACTCGGACACACGGACGTACACGTACTCAATACTACAAGTAAGGCACGACCACGTACCTCTTGGAACGTGTTTTTGTACTAAACATGAGCTAATTGGCTGCAGGATCCCTAATTAGGCTAGTGTAGGTCCCTAATGCGGCATGCGAAGGATTTAATTGGGGGAATATTGGTCGAATGTCGCATACAACCCTACAGCTTATCTGTCTTTGCTGGGCAGTAATTCAACCGGGGTTGTATTTGGGATACCAGGGGTTGTATTTGCGATACCGGGGGTTGTATTTGTGATACCTGGGGGAGGAGGGTTGTATTTGGGATACCAGGGGTTGTATTTGCGATACCGGGGGTTGTATTATCGATACCTGGAGTTGTATTTGCGATACTGGGGTTGTATTTGTGATATCTGGGGTTGTATTATCGATACCAACGGTCGTATTTGCGATACCTGGGGTTGTATTTGCAATACCAGGGGTCAGATTAGTAAAACCAGGGTTTAAATCGATAATTCCGGGAGTATGATCGGAGAAACTGGATGTTCACTGTATGATATCAAGGGTACCATTTGCAATATTAGGGGGTTGAATGCGCGATATTGGAAGATACAATGCACAATATTGGCAGTTGAATGCGCGATATTGGGGGTACAATGCGCGATATTGGGGGTTACAATGCGCGATATTGGGAGATACAATGCGCAATATTTGCAGTTGAATGCGCGATATTGGGGTACAATGCGCGATATTGGGGGTACAATGCACGATATTGGGGGGTTGAATGCACGATATTAGGGGCTGAATGTGCGATATTGGGGGGATTGAATACGCGATATTGGAGGGTTGAATGCGCGATATTATGAGCTTAAATTAGCGACAATAACAAAGATTGATATGGTAACCATCTCGCAGGGTTAGATTAAAGCTGATCTGGTAGGTAAACTATGAATACGGTAACTACCTGCACGGTAACTACCTGCAGGATAAGAGTTATTCATGGATAATATTCATTCATGATTTACGCATGTTGAAGGCTAGCTAGGTCATGTAACATGCATGGAATTATGGATCGTGTAACATTCATGGAATTATTGATCTTGTAACATGTATAAAATTATGGATCATGTAACACGTATAGAATTATGGATAATGCAACACGTATAGACTTATGGATCACGCAACACTTATGGAATTATGGTCCATGTAACATTTATGAATTTTTAGCCTGTTTCAGATGTCGTTGCTCATATTGATATCGTTGTTAAGGAATTGATTTTTTAGCCTCGTTTTCTTTGTGAAAAGTTGCAAGAATTGAAAGAAATTTAACCTGAACTCCAAACTAACCGAGCAACTTTAGCGTCTGCAAAACACCAAACTCTGTCGGACAATCATCATAATTTAGAAGGAGATTCCCTTAGATTTCACTCCTATCAATAGCAATTACCTTCAAGTCGGGAGTAATTACCTCAAATTGACAACTACCCTTAATCAGTGAAAATTACCCTCAAGTTGCTGATAATTACCCTCAAGTTTCTGATAATTACCCTCTAATCGACAACTACCCTCAATCAGTGAAAATTACCCTCAAGTTGCTTATAATTACCCTCAAGTCGCTGATAATTACCCTCAAGTCGCTGATAATTACCCTCAAGTCGACAACAACCCTTAATCAGTGAAAATTACCTTCAAGTTTCTGATAATTACCCTCTAATCGACAACTACCCTCAATCAGTGAAAATTACCTTCAAGTTGCTGATAATTACCCTCTAATCGACAACTACCCTCAATCAGTGAAAATTACCCTCAAGTTGCTTATAATTACCCTCAAGTCGCTGATAATTACCCTCAAGTCGCTGATAATTACCCTCAAGTCAACAACAACCCTTAATCAGTGAAAATTACCCTCAAGTCGACAATAATAACCAAATCGGTGATATTTACCCTTAAGTCGGTGATAATAACCTTCAGAAGGGCGACAATTACCCTCAAGTTGACAATAATTACCTTGAAGTTGACACTGATCGCGTATAATTACCCTGAAGTCAACTATATAAAACTGAACAAACCAACAACGCATATGAAAAGACGCGCAATTCTTCTCGAATAACTAAAACTTTAATTAAACTCAACTCCCCTCCCTCTCTCTCGTCTCCTTAATCCCTCAAAATCCCTCATCCTTCCCTCAAAAACCCCCTTAATCCCCCAACATTTTCCTCCCCTTTAATTCCCCAACACCTCCCCCTTAATTCCCCAACACCTCCCCCTTAAT
>VCRD01009275.1:0-10213 GCA_006783055.1 Trinorchestia longiramus
GGATGGTGCATGATGGATGGTGCATGTTGGATGGTGCATGATGGATGGTGCATGATGGATGGTGCATGATGGATAGTGCATGTTGAATGGTGCATGATGGATGGTGTGCATTGGATGGTGCATGATGGATGATGCATGATGGATAGTGCATAATAGATGGTGCATGATGAATGGTGCATGATGAATAATATGTGATTCATCCATCGTATTTTCAGGGTAACTAGTGACACCTAGTATTCCCAGGGTAACTATAGTATTCCCAGGGTAATAGTAACCCTTAGTATTCTCAAAACATTTCCAGATACTATGCAGTTTCTTGGTAACTATTGACACCTAGTCTGGCTTGGGCAACTAGTGATATTAGATATTCTCTGAGTCATAGCAGGCCTACACTGCCCCGACCACAACACACGGGGCAAAGCTAAACTCTTTCACTTGTTGCATATATTGTATGGTACTAGCCTGTGCTCCATTATTTCATTGTATGGTACTAGCCTGTGCTCCATTATTTCATTGTATGGTACTGGCCTGTGCTCCATTATTTCATTGTATGGTACTGGCCGGTGCTCCATTATTTCAAATTACTCCAAGTAAAACAAAACAAATATCATACAAAGCACAAGAAAAATGAACCCGTAACCGGACTGTGTGAACCCGTAACCGAGCTGTGTAAGCCCGTAACTGGTCTGTGTGAACCCTTAACCAGACTGTGTAAGCCCTTAATTGGTCTGTGTGAACTCCTAACCGGAATATGTGAACCAGTAACCGGACTGTGCGAACCCTTTACTGGACTGTGTGAACCTGTAACAAGACTGTGTAAACCCGCAACTTGACTGTGTGAACGGTGAACCTGTAACCGGACTTCTTTGTGAATTTGTAACCGGACTATGTGAACCCGTGACCGACTGTGTAAACCTGTGACGAAACCGTATGAACCCGTAAGCAGAATAGTAACAGGTCTGTATGAACCCTTAACCGAACGGAAGCACTTATGAATATGAAGTGTGATGTGCAAGAGAGAGGAACATTAATTATGACTTGCCTATGACTACACAGCAGTGCTCTCTGCCAACAAGCCTTATGTGTCACCCCTGAAACATCTCATGATTTTAACGAGCATACCTGAGGGTAGGGATATCATACGTATAAGCAATGTAAGGGACCTAAAATCCATGAATAAACAACTAACATGTGACGGTACAGCAGTTCAGCAGTACAGCAGTACAACAGTACAGCAGTACAGCAATAATACTTCATGCATGATGGAGCACCAACTCACATACACAGTTCACAGCATGCAGTCACGACGCCCACAAAGCAACAGGCACACGTGTGTTCAGGTATTCAGAACTAGCGGAGGTCAGAGCAGGTGTAGCCAGCTGTGATGGAGGGTCGGATGCCCTCGACCATCTGCCTGTCAGTCATAGGCAGATGTTCACACGCAGATGACACAGGCAGATGGTCACAGGCAGATGGCGACAGTCAGAGGGCCACAGTCAGATGGTCACAGACAGATGACCACAGACAGATGGCTACAGATGGATGGTCACAAGTAGATGGTCAGAGGCAGATGGCGACAGACGGATGGTCACAGGTAGATGGATAGTTGACTATCAGACCAATAGATACCGTCGATGTTGATTGATTCCTTACAACATCTCGTGTTGCATTTCTTTGCTTCACTGTGAAGTGCGGCCTCGCTGGAACACCACGCAGTCTGTCACTAACAAGAGCTGTTGAAGAAACCATGAAGCTTTTCTTTGCATTTTTGAGAACTTTATCTGTTTATTTCTTTGGTAACTTTATTTACTTACCTATGTCTCTATCTATCTTTTTTACTATCCACTTATCCATTTGTCAACTTGTCCCCCTGTCAACCTGCCCATCAGCCCATCTGTCCTTCTGTCTATTAGTCCCGTCCACCTGTCCACCTATCAACCTGTCCATCTGTCCATCTACCTTTCTGTCTATCTGTCTTATCCACCTGTCCACCTGCCCATTTGTCCATCTACCCGCCTGTCTATCTGTCCTGTCTATGTCAGTTTATAGGCCGGGAGAATTACTCCATGGCCCAGCAGAGTTACTGTACCCATCAGCAGGGTGGCTTTGGATCACAACAAATACTCTAGTGGTCAGCAAATCTTTTATGTATCCACTAACATTTGTATGCTGAGCGTGATGTGAACTGGTGAGAAAACGATCGCACGTATCCACGATAGCTGTGGCAGCATTGCCTGGTTCAGTACAAAAAAATCTTTTCTGTCTGTCAGGAGATGTAGATTTGATGAGCATGAGTCTGTATGACCAAAATATTCCCCATGCACTGGCAGTTCCCTCAATATGATGAGGAAGATGTTCTTACGATGCCTGTATAGAGAGAAGAAGGTTTCTTAGTTCTATCGTCATCGTGATGATCTTCACGAACTGTCGCCCAAAGAAATAGCCCATCAATTTAGTACAACATTCCAGCTCTGAGGTTTGGCTCATTTACAAAATGGTTCACTAACTAAACTATCCCTTTGAGATCACACCATGTACCTACGCAGTCCTGTTATTACTAGGGCAAACATTACCAGCCTGAGAGACTAATTTTACTGGTCCGAAAACTAAAGATCTGAAGGAGCATTCCAAGCTCTTCTAAATCCAGTTCTCAGGGTAAAAAAAATCTACTCATTTTTTCCCTCTTGACCATTCTAAATTTGAGTCAATTTTTAGGGGTTTTTGTTTTCGAGAGGCTCCTCCTTCCTCCCTCTCCCTTTCTTAGTCTCCCTCTCAATCTCCCTCCCTCCCTCTCTTTCTCCCTCCCTTTCTTCCTCCCTCCCTCTCTTCCTTCCTCCTTTTCTTCCTCCCTCTCTTTCTTCCTCCCTTCCTTTCTTTTTCTTTCTATCTCTTCCTCCCTCTTTTCCTCCCTCCTCCTCCTTTCCTTTCCCTCCTTCAAAGTTCACGAGGAACAAAGGAAACACTCAGCATAATGAAGACACAAAACTCTAGTAAAATGGAATTAAAAACAATCTCGAAGCCCGTATCGTAGCTTCCAAGGTAATGATCAGCATGCAAAATTGTCTCTTGAAGTTTGACTAGAATTGGCTTTAAAACTTGCGTTTCATTTGGAAATGATTGCTCTGAAACTGATGCAGAAATGAGGCGCAGTCTGTGATTCTCCTCGGATCGCTTACAGTATTTAGAAGTTAGAGTGAAGTGAAGTGAATTAGTACTACGAAGTAAAATAGGTGTTTAATGCGCAGCCTAATTTTTTTAAACTAATTTAATTAGTAAAGTTCTAACTGATGAAATGTATAATCTTGCACCGTGTTCAACAAGAAACTTAAAAGCCTCATCTTTCTGCACTATACCTGAAATCAACTGGAATAACGAAAATGAACATAATGTGACCACAATAACACACTTAAAACTACTTGAAATTGCCAAAAGTTCATTGGGTAGTTATGAAACAGATGGGAATTTCCACATCTATTTCAATATAGGTAATCCATTCAGGGTATATCATAATGAGGAAACTTCTTTGCATGAGGCGAAGGATTTTTTGTATTGCTGTGAAAATCCAAAAAAATCCAAGAGGCTCAAGGAAAATTGCTCAAGAGCAATTTAACATAGGAAAGTGTAACGTAGGAAAGTGTATGATAGGAAAGTGTAAGATAAGAAAGCGTAAGGTAGGAAAGTGTAAGGTAGGAAAGTGTAAGGTAGGAAAGTGTAAGATAAGAAAGCGTAAGGTAGGAAAACGTAAGGTAGGAAAGTGTAAGATAAGAAAGCGTAAGGTAGGAAAGTGTAAGGTAGGAAAGTGTAACGTAGAAAAGCCCAAGGTAGGAAAGTGTACGTTAGAAAAGTGTAAGGTAGGAAAGTGTACGGTAGGAAAGTGTGAGGGAGGAAAGTGTAAGGTAGGAAAGTGTAAAGTAGGAAAGTGTAAGGTAGGAAAGCGTAAGGTAGAAAAGTGTAAGATAGGAAAGTGCACGTTAGGAAAGTGTAAGGTAGGAAAGTGTACGGTAGGAAAGTGTAAGGTAGGAAAGTGTGAGGAAGGAAAGTGTAAGGTAGGAAAGTGTAAGGAAGGAAAGTGTAAGGTAAGAAAGTGCAAGGTAGGAACGTAAGAAGGCCCAGATGTGAGTTTTAAGACAAGGTCTAGCACTCACATTCATTGAAAAATCTTCGCTTGAAAGAACGTCTAAATTTAACCGCAGGACATACTGAAAAAATCAACTTTCGCTCCACTATTTGGAAACAAAGCAAAGAAGTTAGACGAGATCCATGGCAAAGAAGCTTAAACAAAAATAGTCACTGACAGTTTTATGATTCAGATACAACGTGAAGCTCATGTGGTAATTATTCAGTTGATTCACTTCTATGCGTTGCAAAGTGAAATATATTATATCAATGCAATTAATTCATACAATCAATTTGATTGTAGATATTACCAGAAACCTTTGAAAATAACTACTAGGGGGGAGGGGGAGGGGAAGGTGGGGAAGGGGGAGATGTGCTGCACACCCTGGAGTAGGACTACTGGTGGGTGTGCAGGACTACTGGTGGGTGTGCAAGACTACTGGTGGGTGTGCAGGACTACTGGTGTGTGTGCAGGACTACTGGTGAGTGTGCAGGACTACTGGTGAGTGTGCAGGACTACTGGTGGGTGTGCAGGACTACTGGTGGGTGTGCTGCATATGCATCACCCACACAGATCCGACAATCGGAGAATCTTTTCAGCTACAAAATTATCAGTCTCCAATTTAGCGTCTTAGCTGAAAATGTTAAATCAAGCCTCGTACACTTGAGAAAATTTTCCTGGAAGTTCACGTTTCGCCTTTGTTGACGAAAAGTAAACGTCTACTCGGAGCTTCATATTGATTCTTGACTTCTTTCCCATCCCGCCTCCTCTGGAGGGCTGTAAAACTTGGATGTCTAGCCTCCAAGTGATAATAATTACTATAAGGCCTAGCACTACTAAGCAGCGCTATTGTGTTTGGTCTGAATGATTTTTAAGTGTCTCAAAGTTACGAAACACCTCCTTACATAAGGTGTTTCCAATATTCTAAATATACTTTTATGAAGTTTCCTTTCACAATTGAAAACGTAGTTGATATAAAACATGGAAAACATTCCCATAACCATTTGTGCATGAATGACAATTATAGGTAATATTGTTAGAAGAGAAAATCATCAATCTTATGGAAGGGAAGAAATGAGGAGCCAGTGCCAGTTACTATATTAATATTTAGTTTTTTCAAACTACAGCTTTATGGTAGAAAAGAGAACAATTTATCAAGAACGAAAACTAGAACTCACTATAAAACGAGCGAATATTATTACTTTCCATTCAAAAAGCAATAGAGAAAGAAAAGCATAGTGTACAAACAAGCATGATTCAGGTGATGCATAATTCATCCTGCTGATGCAATATACTTACTTGCCACAAACTTATTTTGATTCTGAATGAGTCAAGAGCGAGCAAGTTTTCATTTAAGAGCAACTGAGGAAATCCGAAGTTCCAAACATGACTTCCACGGCATATTTACACGGCACGCACCACCACTGAATGGCCTCCCCTTGGCTTTTTATCTCTTGTTCTGACTCAGTCCCTGACTTGCTTGTCATCCTTCCATTACTCAGCCTCACAGCATGAATAGACCAGGGCACAAGGGGTGTATTTTTACTTAGAAGTTACGGGTCGAACACGCCCGGCGGTCGGGGACTTGGCGAAAGGGGGAGTCAGTCTAAGCTGTTATTTGCGCTGCAGCGAACATTTGCACTGCACACGCGAACGTTTAAACAAATAAAGCCATCATCGAAATTATCTGCAAACATAAAGATAGATTAAACCAATACCCAGCATGTATTAGCACAATGAACTGATATAACACAGCAATATGCGCCCTACCAGCGGCTCATTGGATAGTCATTGAGCTGCTCATTTTTTTGAGTGGTCTTTTTCACTTTTGCATTTCCTGATGTAAGCTTCTCAGAATGCCCAGCACTTCAAACATTTTGCGTTTTTTCTTCCAGATACTGGGAGCAGCATCAGCAATTCCAGAGCTAATAGAATTTAGATTTGAAATCCCTGAGCTTATTTGTTTTGTATATTAAATTTAAGTAATTAAACAATGAACTCGATTATTTCTCGACGTATTGAAGCTGTTTCATAGTATTGTGAGGCAGGGAAAATTTTTTAACCCTTTACCAACCACATTTTCCTCGAAGAGAGAAATGCAACACAAACACACGCTGATCATTGGCTGATCACACTGCCGGCAGCGTCTGAACAAGCACAAACGTAACATGTTCTCAGAATTCTTTAACTGTTGAGTGCAGAGTTGGCTTGATAAACACCTTAAGTTTTGCTTTACCCGAGTTTTTGAAGAAGGACTTCACGCTCCACTTGAACGGTAGAGGGTCGTTGGGTTGGAGTAACGGTGTGCGGTTTACCCGTGTAGTATCACTGGATAAAATAATTGCAATTTCAAGACGGTGATTGTGAGGACGCTTTGTTCTTTGTCAGTTCCAGGTTAAATGTCATCAGCTGAGCACATTAATGATAACAAAGGTGCCAGTTAACTCATTTCTCTATATTTTCACGTGTCTAATTAATTTGGTTTCTTTTTCTCCAGAGCGTAACTTATCTTAGGTCTTTTTTAGCAAGCATAGCTTATGCATTACATGGAATTTCATACCTGTACAACTATTAGTTGGTTTTGTAAGACATTTAAACTCGTGTGTGAAGTAAAAAGTTTCTATTGAGAGAAGAAAGAGACTTATTATGGGAACAAAAATATATACAGTATATGCAATAAATAATGGAAACCGAACACTTTCCCCTCGAAGAGGTGACTCAAAATTCAACCTCCTCAAAGATATTGTGTACATTGTTCCCATACATCAATTTATGTCGCTTTTTGGTCTCATGAAGGTGCCCACACTCATGATCTTGCAAGGTCAAAAAATCCCAATATCTCATATCTAAAAATTTCCAAGCTTACTGAACACGTAGCTTATGTGTAATGATTCGCATGGTTCGCACTACATATGCACACAACACAGACGAGGCTGGCTTTCGTCGACCAATGAGAAAACAAGACAAAGGAAGTGAATCCAGCGACGAGGCTACATAGGTTTCCGTTACAACCAGAAGCGCCAGTCGACCAACGAGCGGTGCCGCTCAGGCAGCAGCGCCCAACCAACCGTGCAATATGAGGAGGCTGCGACGCTCTGTGTCACGGAATCTCCACCAAGCGCTTTCAAAGTCAACATCTCCACCAAGACCTCTCATCACCTGAAGAACTAAACTTACAGCCAACAGCAGAGCAAAGAATGAAGAAACCGGCCATCCTGGTTTCTTCTCCACGTACAAGAAACAAGAACTCCTCGTACTAACAAGAACTCGACGCGCTCCAACTCTTCACGTCCCAGGCTCTACCGGCAAGATAAAGATACTCTACGTCAAGACGTGCGCAGCGAACAAAGAATCAAGAACTAATATAATATTCAAATTTCTTAATACAAACTATTAAACTCATACTGCATTTAATTGCCCTTTTCTCCGAGAAGTCTGAGGGTTGGGACCGAAGAGTAATATTAGAGAGATCACTACATATACAAACATCCGCTTTCATACAAGTCTTGGGGTCCACTGATACTTTCTCTGGTCGGGAACAGTCGGTATACAGTTGGGTGAACATTCAAACATTAATGTCCCTGAAAACATCAGGTTCATTAATTGTTTAATAATTGTTGGTAGAACTCTTTTCAAAACAAAATGTGTACCGTTGAAAGGACAATGTACAAGATAAATTTTTAAACTTCTTTTCCCTCTGCACCAACTGTTTCTGACCAACGTCAAAAGCTATACACACCAAATGTTTCCTGCCAGATTTAGTACATAATATTTTTCTGTCCTCCTTACAGATACAACATCGTTTTCTTCATCACGACGTACCTGGTGCCGATGGTGGTAATGTTCACGAGCTACTTACTCATCAGCATTGAGCTGTGGGGCAGCAAACACATCGGCGAGCTCACGGAGCGTCAAGTGAACATCATACGTTCCAAACGGCGGGTGAGTGCACTGAGTAGTCCCCCATCTTCACGCGCCTTGTTGTTCTACACTCAGTATAGGATATCTGAATGCATTCTATACTGAATGTAGAATACCTGAATGTATTCTATAGTGAGTGTAGGAAACCTGAATGTATTCTCCGCTGAGTGTAGAACAATTGCATCTATTCTACACTGACTGTAGAATAACTGAATGTATTCTACAAGCAGCTGACTATACCAAAACACACTAAAACGAGCCTCAATGCTTCACAAATGACTTAAAATGGAATGAAGTTCTGTTCTTATATCATTGGGAAAACTAAGCGCCTATTGCAGACAAGGTAGGTAATATATAAACAAACAAGGCATGAAGTAAGGCAGACCACCTTTGTTGTCTTGCAAACTATGAAGCAAAATCAAGGTCATTGCTTGCATGCACACACGAAGTTTATGGCAAAGAAAAATATGAGTTGTTTGCAATTTGACTGCTTAAGTCCATTATATGATTTTCAATTTTCAAAAAAATATCACAGTACGGTCCAGTTGAAAAAATGCAGTCATTACATTGATGCTGGAGGGCGTTACCTGCATTACTGAGGGAGTATTGGGAGATGCATTGTATTTGATAAAGCATTACTCAAGAAATTAATTAAATAGCCCTTCAAAATCATTACACAGATCTACATATCAAGGACTACTATAACCAGGACGTGCACCGCCATGTATCTGACTACGGTAGCGGAGGCCAGTTCACTGAGCTCAGTTAACCCCCATCTGTCACAGTGCGAACATTGTCGTAGTCTGTCGCTCGGTTTGAATCGGACATTTTTGTTTATTTCGAGGCACATTGCTGCATTTCTAAGTGGATACTGTTTGTTTACAAAGTTTATTGCTAATTATATGTATTAAAAATGCTGAACAAGTGTGGGGTTGTGTGAACAAGTGAAATCCCTCCCAGTATCTTCAATGTGCCTGCTTCATGTCTGTCATCTCCAAAACCTGCATCTCGCCCGGCGAAAGTGGAAGACCAACAACTGAGGTATTCTCTTCAGAAGGATAAGATAACTTCATTTGATACTTTCAAACCTGAACGTAACCTGCAGAAGCAGTACAAGAACTTGATTATTTCAAGATCGAAAGAAAGGCTTGTGTGTTTGTTCATGACCGACAACTCCAATGAGTGCAGCCTGTCTGTGATTGTCGAAAACAAGCCCACTTTGTGTTCCCCACTAACGCTCAGTGCGTTTAAGAATGGCATTAGTGTACCACTGTTCAAGATACTTCATCCCAACAATGGTTTGAGATCGTATACGCAGTCCGACGAAACTGTGCGCTTGGCAATGAACTATTATGTATGACATCCCGTTGGACAAAACGATCCAACATGTTGTCACCCTTTAAGCTCACACGTCAGCCTATGTCGACACCGAGAAGAAGACGAAGTTGGTATTTTTGACGTCTGTTGGAACTTTTATCACAGAAGCAGTTTTCCATGAATGATTATTGTTTTGCTCTTCAATCATACCCAAAGTGTAATTATGAACAGCTCAGAGACTTTTTGGTGCTGCCATGCAAACGCAAGCTGCAGTACTTCACTTCATCTATTGACAAGGACCAGGTGCTGAGGAAAACATTTGACATAGTCCAAACACTGCAACAGAAGAATGTGTTTCTATTGGTAGATGAAGTACAGATTCGCCCAACTGTTTCAATTTCTGGTGGGTTGTTGAGTGGCATGGCCGAGAACAACCGAGACTGCAAGGCCACTTCTATTCTAATCACTAGGTAATTGCAGTGCCACAGCCAAGCATCCTCTTGACAACAAGCGTGTCTGGTTTCTCCTGGGCTTCAAAAAGTTCGTGGAAAATGGACATAACTGAAAATTATATGAAAAAAATGTGATGTCAATGCACCAGAACGTTCCTGTACCAACGTGTTATAACGTGTTCTCACATGAACCCTTATATGAATGTTACAACGCAGTGCCGCCATTTGCAAGGCAGTAACCGTTCAAGCAACATGGCATCTGCCAAAATCGAGGCCAGGACAAACATCAAATTCATGGTGAAGCTTGGGTGGAAGAACAGTCAAATCATTGACTCTCTGGAACAAGTTTATGGTGACAATGCCCCAAAGAAATCAGCAACCTACAAATGGATTAGTCGTTTCAGAA
>VCRD01009279.1:12042-27184 GCA_006783055.1 Trinorchestia longiramus
TAAAATATGGAGTACGCATCAGACAATTGGTGCTAGATTGCACAACAAAACAAAATGAAAGAAATTCTATTCAAAAAAACACAAAGTATAGGCAGGGGAAAGCAAGGAAGAAGTAGAACGTCACGTCTGCCGACGATGGAGCAGGAACAACTTCCACCACAGCACGCAGCCGGACGACTCCGCTTCACACTGCAGCAAAACTTGTAGTCTGAACAAGTGCAATACGGACAACTGGGCGGTTTGGGACAGGATGGAACTTCAGAACGCGACGGCGCTGAGACCCTTTAAAAATAAATGATCCCAATACTAATGCCTCTTCAATAGTCCTCCCTTTCCATCCGACTCTCACTATATACATAGGTTCTTTTTCTACTTATCCCTAGTTCTCTGTATGAATACAGTAGTTCGGAAACTACATTAATCCTATCGAAATTGAAAATTTCGATACTATATCCATGAACAATAATGACATTGTATTTTTATTCAACAGCCTACTATGAGTCAGTTTCACTAGAGTCACTCACTGCTGCTTTTGTGTTCATTGTATGTTCAGCATGACCAGAACCTTCGAAGAAATTATCAACAAAAGACGGCCATGCATTTGCCGTTCTTGAGCTGACATAAGACTGTCTTTGCGTATCTCATTCATGCAAGCTGCGAAGGATCAAATAAAATTATTTCAGCGCAGTAGTTTGATTCTCAGAGACTGTAGAGTGATCGCTTCACAGTTCTCAGAAGAAGCTGTTACAAGTTTGCAATCGTCACTGTTACTTTGTTAGAGTTGCATTTCCTGATCGGATCCGCTCCCATCACCCACGCCTGTCGCAGCAGCCAGAGTTTCTTCAGCAATAGCTTGATTTGCTCCATGAATGCGTCGGTGTGCAGGGCAGCTGTAGTTCAAAACTTCAGTTTGGGAAACATAAAACAATATTCAAAGTGATTGCTATTTCATATATTGGTTTATATTTTCAGCTTTCATATGTTAAATTGACTTATATAGCTGAAACATTCTAGTTCAAATACAGTAATTTGTTTCTGTTGTCTTAAATGAAATGAATCTGTAAGGCTATTAATTTAGGGTGAAGAATCGTTATATAACTTATTGAGTGAAATTCACTCATGAAGCAAAAATATTCTAATTCAAAAAGTATCTATCTCTGTTGTCTTAAATTATCAACTGTAGTCACTGCAATGACCTCCGTAAAATTATTATTCTTTGCTATCTGTCTTGAATTGATGGATATTTTTGTTTAGAGTACGAGTGTGAACCGTTGTATCAACATGTTTGCGCTATTCATTCCACATGAAATAGTTCATGACTAGGTTAAGAAAACTGAACTTTTATATCTTTTGAATGAAAAAGAGTAAATTCTCATCCAACCGATCGACTTTTTTCTGTTTACGACTCATCCACATGGAATAGTTTTGTGATTGTATTACAACCATAAATTCTTTCTATTCGTTGCAAGTTTTTTCAAAAGTTCTTTCATTAACTAAATATAATTGGCGAGTTAAACGCTTTCAACTCATCAATATTTTCAACAGATTTAAAAAAAATTACGAGGACATTGAAAAAATAATGCAAATCATTTCGACCACAAATAAGGTATCATGTTCTATCTTGATAGAAAAAATAGCGTTTGTTCCATGTCATTGAGTGGGGGCACGACTAAAAACTTAGACTACTAGGTCCTTTACTACTTTATGTCCCTAAACATAGAGTTCATGTGAGTGAATATTCATTCAGCAGAAAATGAATGTCATTTGCATCAAATGTACGGAAAATAAAAGGACAAAAAAGCCTTCGAATAGTATCATTATTGCAATTTTCGATTGTGCATTCTTCCATTGTGCTTTTTTCAGTTGAGTTATATTCAGGAATGGACGATTGTGAAAATAGTGCAATTAGTATATATATATGCAAATTTTATCTCTAATATATTTTTTTAATGTGTTTTCTCTTTAATTGAATAATTCATAGTTGTAAGGTCAATCACAATGGTATTTAGACACTACTGATACAGTTATCGTTTTAAAACGTGTTAAAACGCAGGATGTTATAACGCGTTAAACAGGAGGGCGAAAAACTTCTGTCTGAGAACACATAAAATTTCGCACCCTCTGTTAGCCACAGGAAAAATACATTCCAAGTTCAGTTCTGATATTAATGAATTAATCAATGTTCGAGCACGGGAGCTTTGATGACATTTGCATTGATTTGGAAAATATGAATAGTATTTCAGAGAGTCCATAAAAATTGGAAAAAACTTCTGAGGCGAAAGGAGCTTTGTTTGAACTGGTTACTACTGATTATAGTACGGTTTCTTTCTTCCTACAAGAGGCTGGATTGTCTCAAATTAATCTCGCTTATAATATTTCAGGGAACACAAATTTCGAGAAGTGAGCTGACAGTACTGCTTAGCAAATGTCCGATATGTGCTATAGTCAAACAATCACGCACACACAGACATGTACAGATATACTGGTACATTTACACAGGCACACAGACGGACACGCATGCAGATATAGTGACACACACACAGGCATGGCAATCGCGTACCCACGTGAAAGTGTGCACGTGTGTGGGTGCGCGCATGCAAGTGGGTGTTTAAGGGTGTGTCGTTCCGTTTGTGTGGGTGTGTGTGTATTCGTCGATAGTGCGTATTGGTACGTACGTGTGTAAACGTGTGAGTGGTCGCGGGCGTTTGTATTAGGGCCTGTAAGTAGGTACGTGAAAATTCTTTCATGAAAATACAAAATTAAGTCTCAGGGTAAAGAGACATGCATATTTCACTGATCTAAGCTTAATATATTTTAAATGTGACTTGTCCATTCCAACAGTGATTTTTCCCTACCCAAACATTTGCTGTAAAAATTATTCCCTTATATGTTTGTTCTTCGTTTTATTTTACGCATGAGCTTTAAGAAACTGACTAATTGATCGTAAACTTTCAAATATTATCCCATACTATCGGCAAGCTGCTGAACATTTCCAAATTATTTCCTCCTCTTATTTTTTTGTATTTTAGTGTTACCACTAATCTTGCACTAGTTACAAAACCGATATAAAATGAAATTATGGGTAAAGTTCATGTATAAATTTTGAAGGTGAATTATAAAACAGGAGAGGATAATTTTTATTCAGTAAATCAACGCCAAGCCCATCTGTTTTCATTAATGAATCGTCCTGAGTGGACAGTCAGGATGTAGAGGAATAAATATAGAGAAGACAAATTTTTATCATATATACATCATTGTATAAAAATACAAAAAAAAATAACATGTCCTCTATAGTGGCAACATTTCCAATGAAAATAGACAGATCTAGTGGTTCTCTCAGGAGTAGGGCGTCATTTCAAATAGGTTAACACAATAAAGAGTGCTACCTCTGAAACAGTGTCAAATCCGATTCCATTAAAAATGTGTTCTTTAGCATAAAGTGTTGAGTGCAATCGTAAGTATACTCTAATTTGTGAGCTATTCTGTCCATTGCAGACAGTATACTAGCAACACCATGTTTATCCCTGACATTAAGATGTGAAAGTGCCCCAGAATGTAGTCTTAATTTAACATCATGTTCGTTCATGGTTCTAGATATTTAAATAGTATCTGATGCCAGGTCGTAACTAATTCTTACGTCACTGTAGAAGTAGAACCTAGTCTAGACAGACAGAATATTGGCTTTAATATTTCCGTCTGATAGTATTAAGTATTCAATTCACGATCCATCTTATCTAGGAACTTATTTCATCAGTGTGCCATTAGTCTATTCGTGATATACCGTGGGTATATGTTATTAAGATAAAAAAATATTAGGAATTCATAAACAGGATATTAACTATGATATCCCTGTTTGAAAGTCATAAGTGTTCAACTCATGATCCATCTGATCTAGGAACTTATTTCATCAATGGGCCATCACGGTTTTCTTATATACTGTGGGTATAGGCTAATAAATGAAAAATGCATTATAAATCAATCAACAGAATATTACTTATCGTCTCATATCAAGGGAAAGTCTACTGATTATATTCCATATAACCTATATATGCCATCCCAATCTCTAGTAGCCAACAAAGATTCAGTGACAGTTTTTT
This sequence comes from Trinorchestia longiramus, assembly GCA_006783055.1. NCBI lineage: Eukaryota > Metazoa > Arthropoda > Malacostraca > Amphipoda > Talitridae > Trinorchestia > Trinorchestia longiramus. The sequence goes on from VCRD01009279.1 coordinate 16,140, forward strand.
CCATTTGTGATTATCTTCATATATAATAGACAGTGTACTCCATCTCTCTTTCTGTGTATGTGTGTCTCATTACTTCCTATCTATTACTGAATAAAAATTATTGAACTGAAATTAAAACGGGCATAAATGTATTATAAGCATTGCATTGTGGATGTCAAAGGCACTGATTACTATAAATGTTATTTTTTCTAGTTATTTGTCTCTTTCTCATACACGGCCATGTTATCAATTATCAGTGGATAAGATACAGAGTGGAAGTTCTGTATACATTCAATACTCATGAAAAATATTCAGCTTTGGATGGTACCACGGGTAAAACTGAAATATGTATTTTATATTACAGATCCTTAATTTTATCACTTTTGAACCGTGGAACTCCATGGTGCATAGATAACCGATGATATCGGTAGATAATATAGAGAATGGAAGAACAGTATGTACATAAATTACTGAAAAATATTCATTTAAAACACTATAATTGATGGTAAACCTTTAATATATTCGCCTTTATAGTAATTTCATATTAGTTTAATCCAAACCGTGGTTTTTCCACGAGAACGATCTAGTGAAATTATAAATCATGATTATGTATTCTTCATTTCAGCGTTACTAGTTTTTAATTTACAGTCATGTCTGTGTAGGTATCGACTATCTTTTCATACTCCATGTCTCAAAAGTATGGCCCAGCCATATTTCTTAGGGATAGAATATATCAGGTATATTTTTTAGTTTTAAAGGTGGGTCAGGGAGAACAATTATAGTCCACTACCTTCCCAGGTGATGCTAGTGTGTGTTCGGTATACATTGTTTTCCTTGACATTGAGGTTAATTCTACCGCAGGTCAGCTACACTTTTACTCGTTTAAATCCATTTTTTTCTGTTTTTTATGACAATTCCTGCCAGTATGTTTCAGTGTTGAATGTGTAAAGATGATTCTGTTGGTACCAGCGCCTATAATTATTAGGTATGGTGAGAGTATGTTCAACGTATGGTTATTGCTACGCTTATTAGAGCTAGAATACATCAGGCATAGGTCTTACGGTATGTAAATGGGTTTCAGTGAAGAATTTAGGAAGATGATTCTGATGTCGTATAGTATTATTATGCTTCAGTGCAAAATGACGTCATCTATATTTGTACTCTGGTCCATTTTTCATATTAACAGATAGCTATTCATGCTATTTTGCTTCAGCTGGTATTTTAGTACTAATTTTAGCATAATTATTTCCTTTAGTCAAACTTGTGCATTTAGTCTCAGATCATGGCTCAATCAAATCGTTAACCAACGACCTTATCTTTTATCCTTACAAGACTAGTTGGAGTCTCAGACACTCACACTTAGAGAAGAATATCAACCTGCTTGATGCTGGAACTCGTGATGCTACATTCGTGCGAATGAGTGGTCTCGTCTAGACTACGCTCATGTGCTCGGCAGTAACGATGCCCTAGTTGGCAGACTCGAGGAACAGACGATGATGCCCAGGCTTTCATAGTATATTGAACTAATTCTTGGGAACGTAACCAAGAGCCGATAACATAGTTGTCATCCCTGCCTCTCCCGCGAGCAGAAGTGGTGCAGTCGGACCATAGTATCCATCACCGGCGAAATTATAGAAATATGAATAGAGTTGAAACTGATAAAAAACTTATATTAAGAGACAACCACCAATTTACGTGCTTTATATAACTGACAGCTCATAACTAGTGTTAGATTGAGGGAGTGCATCTGTTATCCGCTTGCTTGTGCGCATAAATTGCATAAAAGAGAATGGCATTTGCAAAACCGTGTTCGTAAGTTGGTGATATTAACCACATCCACAATAAGCAGACTTGAAATGAATCGACTTTAAGAATATCCCCAGAGGTGTCCGCTATATGATGCGACGTGTACCATTACGATTGAAGCTTTATTATTTTAATATATAATTAGACTGATGTCCTACACCTTTTTCCTTTTTATTTTATTGACAATAATTCAGAATTTTACCATGCAGTAATGTTAACGAGAGTAGAGGTGGAGAGAAATAATTTATATCAAAGTTTTAGGAACACAGTTTAGCGAATTCAATCTCAAGCAAGCACATTTCGATTTCGTCTTCGATTTACTCTATCAGCGGACGACATACGCTAACATTTCATTAAGCAAAATTCGCACTCCCTCATAACCATATTGCAAACCCTCGTCCGAGCTGATCGCTAGCTTTTATATTCTAACGAAGAAAATATAAAAAATACATAAAACGTGGCAGCACACATTATATGTATGCCGCATACATCACGTGTGGCGCATGATTATTTGATTATGGTGGAACATTATTTAACCCTTTCGGTCCTGACGGCATCTCTGGTAGCCGCAGTCATTTTTCGCCTATTAAGATGCAGAGCAACACGTGTGTCTGTGCAAACGCTGGTAGGGCAGTGCAAGCTACAGTTTGATCAGGACAATGCAGTGACAGTAAAACATCACAAAGCATCTTTTTTTAAATTTGATGTTAAATATGTTGAAAAGGTTCTGATATTTGCATCATGGTAGCGAAAGGGTTAACTGTGGTGCAGGTATTGATACATGGTTTTGTTTGCAGATTCAGAAGCAAGGATGTGGAAGAGGTACATGTAGTGATATTTCACTCTTCGGAGTGACTGTTACACTGAATGTTTTTTTCGTGAGGGAAGGCCCCTACAGGCAGGGTACATGAACATGACGGGAGCTCGGTGCTAGACGGGGGGGGGAGCAGCACAGTAAAGAGAATCGAAAATAATGTCATTGTCAGAAATTTAGTCTGCTGACGTCATGAGAAGCTCTGACGTCCACTGACGTACACACGAGGCATCCAATCATAGCACACGAGACGTGAGTCATGATGTTGCAAAATGATAACTTCTGCGCACTGTTGTTCTTTTATTGTGGTGACTGCTCGAGTCAAACCTTATAGAAAGAGTACTCATCAAAATTTATCAAAAAATAGGAAAGATGACTTCAAGGTTAAGTGCTCCTATTGCTGGTAAAATTAATTCCAAAATAGATTGAGACACCTAGAAACTGCCCTTGACGATTTCTAATTTTCAGATTAAGACATAATTCTATTTATTTTCTACATACAAAATATTATTTGATATTCTTCACAGCGTTTCAACTCTGCATTGATAGCAAGGTGTGTGCAAAAGTGTTTTCAGTTGAAATTTTCTTTTGTATTTTTTTAAATTTGATTGTATTATTTTTGTCAAACTAAAGCCACCACGTTATTTAAAGAAGGTGTCTAATATTCAAAGGTTCAACAATACAATGTGGTATTAATAGGAAAGAAAGTCTAAAGATGATGTAAATAAATCGTCAAGGAACAGATGCAGTATATCTCCCCCACATGATAAAAATTATTGTGTGAGACGAATACTGAAGATACCTACCTATATTGGTCAAAATCTTCAAGTACTCAGCAAATTTCATACGCAATTTGAAAAACAGAAAGTAGTGTTTTTATATGATACGTACTTTGCACGATGCAGGCACGATGTCCCAGTCAACATGTCCTACTGATGAATACTTGGAAGAAAATGATGCACTAGGTTCTTGACACATGAATTAGTAATGACTAATGGAGCGTCATTAGCCGCAATAAAGTATAGCATAGAAGTGCTAATGTTCAAATCAAGAGGACATCGAAGTCATGAAAAGCCGTGTCTTCTCAGTGTCGTGACTAGAAGGGATCCAATCATAGCAAGCAAGCGACGTTCGTGCGTCATGATATGGGGAGGAAGATAATATCTGTGCACTGTTTTTTATTTGTTTTGATGGCTACTCCCTTTACACCTTATGAAAAATATTCGTACTAAAATTGTGTAAATAATAGCAAACACGACTCTACGCTAAAGTTTTCCTTTTTCCGGGAAAACTAATTTCAGAATGGATTGCTGCATCTGAAAACTACCATTAAATTAAAAAATAAGTTTTTTCAGGACCACATAAAAAGCCACCAAAATATTCCTGCCAAGCACTTCTAATAGTCATTTACTAGCGATTTGTGTGCATAATTGTTCTTGGTTAGGTTCTTCTTCCGCTTGTCGATTAAAAATATGAATGTAATGTTTTTGTCAAGCGGATGACCACATTATTTAAAGATATCATGAAAAATTCAATGCCCAAATACTACGATGCTACATCAGTGGGAAAACAAAGTTTTGGCATGTAAATAAATGATAAACGAACAGCGTCTGGCCTGTCTTTCATTCTGACACAAATATCATGAGAGCTAAAAATATTCGCCCGTAAAAAAGTCACTTCTAGTACTCTGATGATTAGCGAATAATCAGTGGATTTTCGCTGGTGAACCCAAAACACTGGTGAATGAAATAGTACTGTGCGCTGTGAGTGCTTATTAGGGAAATCGTGCATTTGGAAAACGTGTAAGGGAAACCGTTGAAAATTTCTCTCAGTAATACATTATTGTTCATTCAAGGATATCTTGAATTTCGGAAGCGGCAATACGTTCGTACGTATGACGCCCAGCCTCCAAAAAATTGACCAATATAGGCCCTGCAAGATGGTGACGTCACCGTTTGAAAATGATACAGTCAAGAGAATAGAAAGTATGGTCGTCGATCGGGTGATGTCATGAAAAACCGTTTCGTAACAGTAACATATCAGTGGTGTACACACAAGGCATCCATTCATGGCACCCAAGTGAAATGAATTTGGCCTGAAAATGGGAAACTCAAGCTTAGAGTCATCTTTGCCATTATTGAAACAATTTTTATACGAAAATTTATTATACAATTTAACAGAACCAGCCATCATAACAAAAAAACGTTGTACAGAAATTTTCATTCTCGCGACATCATGATTCACGGACGTTGCTCGCGTACTTTAATTGGATGCCTTGTAGGCACGTCACTGAAACGTCACGCTTATCATGACGTCAGTGTCCCCTTGATTTTGTAAATACTCATACTATGATGTATTGTACCGTGTAGCCGAATGCGTTGAAACCCTTACTCACACGTGCATGCCACATCTTCAACTAGAAATCTAGTTGAAGATATAGAGCAGTGGTGTTACCTACAATTCTATGATGTCGAAATATTGCAAAAGCTCGTACTTCGAAGCTGGCTCCAGCAACTGAAGGACACAAGAGAGAATACAAACAGATTCAAATGGGGGATGTGCATGACGCAACACTATACAGTGTTACATCCCTTATTGCGCGTGCTATGTTCCAGGACCACCTGTAATAAGTGAAAATCTGCGATATGAGGACGCCATATTTATTTTAATATCACGCACAATATAACAATATAATATCATTTTATACCTACACACGTACGATAGTCCGATGCTAAAGTGAAATGGAAGATCGGTGAGGGGAAGCTCCGCTCGAATGGAAGAAAACAAGATGAAACTGTTACTGAGCCAATCAGCTAATGGGATACAGAGGAGCATTCTCTAGTTGGTCGCTTTCCATCAGTCCACCAATCATGTTTTGTTTAGAATCTTACATCGGCATGTAGCGTCTCAAGTGACCGCTGCGTAAATCCTACTGTTTGTTTTTGGTGTGCTGTATTCATCCGCTAAGTAAACACGTTGGTAATCTTAATTTGTTATAACAAATGTAAATCTTAATTTGTTTGATATATAAACCCTTTTAGTGTTATAATTAATATTTAAACAAATTTTTATACATATTGTGATTTTTGATGGAAATTTCATCATACATAAACATGATTGTACATCATTTACTACGTATGGAAAGAACAAGTGCCGCAAAAACCCGCAAAACAGCGAAAATAGCGTGATAAATATTTTACATTATTATATTTTGAAACCCCGCGAAATAGCGAGTCCACAAATAACAAAATGCAAAGTAGAAAGAAAACACTGTACTGTGACACCCATTCCTAGAAAATGACTACAGACCGCCCGTTGCTCGATAGACAGTTATCACGTCAGAGCCTCTATAAGATGAGTGGTCTCAACGCCACTATTTCAATACTACTTGTGATCTATTTACTCTGCTGGAACGGACAAAAGCATTTGTACACTCAACACATGTTCCATTTCTAGTATCGTAGAGTTAATTCTAACCTTCCCTACTTTGTCTTCGGCTTCATTTTTAGTATCTTCATGATACCATTAATCTCAACCAACCACAATAACAAACGTTGCTGTCGTCTCTTTGTTATGCTGAATAAAGTAATTCTTTGCAATGAGCATAAATTTACAACAAACATCAACAGTACTACAATTTCTAACTCAGGTAATACAATTGGGATAATCTAGTATGAAATTATTCAAAATGTTGATGACTTCAGTACTTCTATGGAGGAAATCTTGATCATCGACAATAAAATGTTGTATGCCGAGAATTTCATTTAATTCATTATTCATGGGGAACAGTTGACTATTTTCGTTGACTATGTAATGAATTGAAATTATACTCTTTAGATTTACCATAGAGATCGACTCTTCTCAGATTTTTCGAGTTACATTACATTTTTTAGCTGCCCAATGTAGGCCAAAAATTAGTTAATAACCCTTGTTCAACTCTCATGCAATTAGAACGTTGTGGGGTGATATTTACGAGTAGATTTCTAGTATATGAGTCATATTGTAACATTAAATCAATTTCAAAATAAAAATTTATTTATTGTTCTTGATACATATTTAATGCTTGAATTTACATGTAGAAAAGTTAATAAATTTTCAAAAAAGCCCCGAAAAAATATCTTATTTAGAATTTTCGCGTTTATTGAGTAACTAATAGCCAAAAATTATTTTCAAAAAATATTCATAACGGCTAATAGGATTAAACAGAGTGCAGCAAAGAGTAGCACAGTGGAACCTCGCTATTCGTGCACAATCCGTTCCAGGAGACAGTTCGAATAGCGATTTGTACAAATAGCGAATCATTTATTCACATAAGAATATAATTTAAATTGGATTAATCCGTTCCAGAGCTACAAATGATTGATTATTTAAATTGTTGTAATAATATTTTAAACATAAAATACATAAAAACTAAAAATAAATAAATATACTGTACAGTACTGTACACTACATGAAATGAATAAAAATTTAACTGCATTTTACATGTACGTACTGAGGTGAGCTGATGTCATAAGTGGAAGGTGGAGAGGAGGAAGAGAGATATTGATGTTACTGTTTGGAAGGGGAGTCACCTTCCATAAATACTTCAGTTACCATCCCTTCCGGTGTTTTCTCTCTTTCAGGTGTTCTTTCTTTTTTCTGTCTTTTTGCAATAAGACAATTTTTGGGGTTCTTTTTCAAAAACTTGTCCAATGTCTCTATCGATGACGATTTTTCAGAATATTTCTAAAATGGCCATTAACATTGTCATTGAACAAGTTGATGTTCCTATTGACCACAGCAGTGTTAGAATGCCATTTTTCCACCACTCATGGTGTTTTCTCCCATTGGTAACACAGTTCTTTAATTTCTTCAGTGGAAATGCTTCACTTACTTTCCACCTCCTCTCAAGAAAGTTCTTCAACCACTTCTTCCTGCTGCTCCCTGTGCAGTTACTTGGAGTTCTTCAGTTGTCAGTTCATTTCTGTGGTCTTCGACCAACTCCTCCTCATCATCACTATCTACATCCAAACCCATGGACTTCCGTAGGGACACAATATCATCCACCACTACAGAATCCATGTCAAAGGCTTCAATGTATCTGGCTGCCACACAGTCTTGCCACAGATTCTTCCAGACCGAGTTCAGTGTCCTTAAAGAAACTTCCCCCAGACTTTGTCTATTATCCTCAAACAATGAAGGATATTGAAATGGCTCTTCCAAAAGTCCTTGAGGGTTAGTTCTGTGTCAGAAGTCACTTCAAAGCAACTTTGAAAAAATGATTTTGTGTAAAGCTTTGGAAATTTGAAATGACCTGCTGATCCGTGGGCTGGGTTAAAGAAGTGGTATTAGGGGGCAAAAACCTTACTTGGATGAAGCTGTATTCACTCACCAGATCTTTCTCCAAGCCTGGAGGGTGAGCAGGAGCGTTGTTCATTACAAGAAGGGCCTTAAGTGTTAAATTTTTCTGCTCTAGATATTTTTTCAAACTCTGGGTAAATACTTCATATATCCACTCGGTGAAGAACTGCCTTGTTACCCAAGCCTTACTATTAGCCCTCCACATTACACTGAGTTTACTTTTTATAAAATTAATTTTCTTGAACACTCATGGGTTTTTTGAGTCGTAGACAAGTAAAGGTTTAATTTTGAGGTCCCCACTAACATTAGCACACAACAATAATGTAAACCTGTCTTTCATAGACTTGTGTCCTGGCAATGATTTCTCCTCTTTTGTGATGTAGATCCTCTTGGACATTTTCTTCCAGAAGAGGCCAGTTTCGTCACAATTAAAAACTTGGTGAGGAGCAAATCCCTCACTCTCTATAAAGTTTTTAAATTCACAAATAACATTTTCAGCAGTATCTTTGCTTGCACTGGCAGCCTCTCCATGCCGAACAACACTGTGAATACCACTTCTCTTCTTAAATCGATCAAAACATCCTCTACATGCTTTAAATTCATCACTTTGCACACTGTTTCCCGGGTAGTCTCTCTTAAGGCCATGCACCCGCTTTACTTTTTCACAAACTATTGTTTCAGAAATGCTGTCTCCAGCACGTTGTTTTTCGTTTATCCAAACCAACAAATGTTTTTCCACTTGTTCAGTTATAAATGACCTATTCACAGCAAGAACAGCCACTCTTTTTGCTATATTAACCTTTTTTATTATGACTTTATTTTTCAGTATAGACGTAATGATTGATTTTGCCATGCTATACTGAGTTGCAAGGGCAGAGACACGAGTTCCCTTTTCAAACTTTGCAACGAGTTCTTTTTTCAATTCGATTGTCGTTCTTACTGCTTTCCTTTTAGGCTTGGTTATATCACTTATCTTTTTTAAACCCATCAACACACTATTACGGTACAGTATTAACATATATAACAATAAAATAACACTAAGTTTCACGACACTTGCGTATATGATGCGTAGCTTACGGAGGCTAGCATGAGACTGAACTGGCGATTGCGAGTCGCGTTACCGGTAACAAGGTGACTCGACGACTCTGTCCAAATTGCGGGGTAAGCGTACGAATGACGAGTTGAATTTTGCTTTGACAAGTTGGATGAATAACGAATAGAACGAATAGAGAGGCTGACGAATGGTGGGGTTTCACTGTCTTTTAAAAACGTTTCTAACGATGCAGCAAACAAATTTAACTCATGTAACACAAGCTATTCTGGTAAAGGTAGAGGAACAACTTCATTACGTAACCACGTGAAATCTATGCGTTTTAATGATTGAAAGAATAAAAAACAGGATAAAGTTCTAGGGAGGAAAAAATTTTGTGCAGTCAATAAGTAGGGAAGTAAGTAAACAAATGACATTAGTGACCTGTTTTGAGAGAAATAAATCATGGAACAAATATGATAATGAAAAACAATTACTGGTTGCTATAATTACTGAAATGATAGTGCTAGACGACTCGCTCTTCAGTCATGTGGAAGAACATTTTATGGATGCAACGTTTCAACGATATGAATTGTAAAAAGAAACTTTTATAGAGATAAAATCTGTGAAAACATTTACCCTTCAGTTGAAGAAAAAATATTGTCAATCATTACTAACTGGAGTGAATTATAAAAACTGTCTTTCACCATATTGGAATCTTAGATAACATTGGAAGCGTTTCTTTCTATCACTGACGTGTCATGCAATTAATGACCGAATTCAGTGACATCAATTTGTGTTGTGCGCAGAATCTCTGACGGAGCGCCATGTAAATGAGTACTTAAATGTAACGTATCTAAACCTGCTGGACAAATGAAAAATTGTTCGTAAGCGAGTTCACTGTGTGATGCAAGATGCAGATGCTAATATTAAAAAAGCTTTGTTACTGTCAGAACTGAATATTTTTTATTGTTTTGCAGGTCAACTGCAACTGGTAGTCAGTGCTGGGGATATGACCCAGAAAAGTAAGTATTTGCTCTTCAAATGCAGAGCCATTTCAACCCATTTAATGATTCAGCAACTGCCCAAGAAGTGTCAAGAAGGACCCAATAACGGCCAAATGTGTACACTTTACTGCTGTTCAAGACGTTGCAACACGATGGAACAACAGCTTATATATATTAGAGAAAACTTCTGGAATGAAGGAGGCTTTATACTTTATGCTGTCAGTAATAGCAAAGTAAAGCCACTCTGCGCATCAGATGATGTTTTCTCGAAGAACTGTGTTGCTGTCCTAAAGCCTTTTGATGAAGTAACCAGCAGCATCAGCGCTGCCTCATTTTGTGCCTCAGAGACTATATCTCTTATAGCCACATTGAAAGTCATGCTTTAGGACCACCGCCCAGAATAAGATCAGGGTGTTAAATATATGAAAGTTAATCTGTTGTCAGAAGTGAGTACGAAGTTTGATAAATAACAGCAAAACGACCCGTATGTTGTCGCACCTTTTCTGAATCTGAGATACAAGGGAAAATTCTTCTAAACACATGCGCATTAGAGGTAAATTGCAAAATTAGGGCAGAAGTGTGAAGAAAAAACAAACCAAGATGGAGAAACAGGATTAGAACACACAAAAAATAAAATGAAAAGATTCGAGACAGATGTACATACCTAGTGGCATCAGAAGCCTTACACAAACAATGAGTGTCCTACTCTTTTAAGATAGCGATATTGAAGAACTTTACCAAACAGATATTTTCAAACAATCTTGTACAATGATTGACAAATATCAAATAATGAAATGCATACAAATGTCAGAAGATTCTTTCCTTTCGCAGCAAACGAATGTTTAGTCGTATCCTTTTCTTACTACACTAGCTAAGACATCTTATATTTAGACTGTCCCTCCATTAGTTAACCAACGAGCACCATTTAATGGAGCTGGCATCATTCATGATGAGAAGAAATCTAGGTTGGCTCATGAGCGAGCAAAAAAACTTCTGTTTTTAAATTGCAACTGGACAATAATTAGCAATAAGTAGCAGCCTTTTTCGAATTGGTGGTCGCTGGGCAAAA
>VCRD01009280.1:0-15141 GCA_006783055.1 Trinorchestia longiramus
TGATAAGGCATTTTTAAAAACCAATGATGTTACATTTCTTATGTACCAACTTTATTGGAAATATACGTTTTTGTTTTGTTTGTTTGCTTGGCGTGTGCTGCTTGGCGTGTGCTGCTTGACGTGTGTAGTCAGTCTAGTAAAGTAGAACATATTTTGTTGTACTTCTGATAATTCTATGAACATATTCATTGCGTTCCTGCATTCAGACAATTCATTTTCACTGTAAAGGAAGGTGATTGTTTGGTTAAAAAGATGTTTCTGCGTGCATGCTCCAGCCTCACGCAACAAGCCTTGTGTGAGAGACATCTAATATCACAATGTAGCGCAAGAAAGTCCAGCGAGAAGACATGATCATCGTTAGGCCTATATCAATTAGGACCTCACGAAATGAAAATCCCACTCTTCGTCACGGAAGCCTCTTCTCTGTGACGCCATTTACTTGAAAAAAATCAGTTTTTCTCGCAGGAATGACTTCATATATGCCAATGTTCTGTTTCTTTAGGCTGAGAGATACAATATATTCCTGAAACTTACGGAAAGTACTTATGGTGATTCATTCAGTGCGTAAAATACAGTATTAGTGAAAGTGTTGTTGAATATACACGCAGGTTCTGTAGGATGTACACCATTTCTTATAAAATTTGCATGAACTGAAGCGACTCCGGTGAGTCATTCATTGTTTAAAGAATGACTCATGGGAGAATTTAAAGAAGGCGCTCAACGCCCTTCTTAGTCGTCTGATTCCGATTTTAATTTCGCCCAAGCCACTAACAAAAGATAATCCAAAGTATTCATAGCTGAATGCCTTGTAACATGAAGATCACTGAGGTTCATTTAATTCTCTTTTATTTTTGTAAGTGATTATGTGCGACCGGAGGAGTAACTGCATATTAACTTCCATGTACGTGGCCCGAGTCTTGACGCTGATAAAGGGCGAGAATGTTCATGAAGACGATGAGCTGCCCAGTGATATTTTGGTGGACATAAAAGCGGCGTGTAACGCTCTACTTCAGTGAAGAAGTGCGCGCTCACCCTGAGAAACTGCTCGATATTGACAGAAATATCGGCATCTTCTGCTCCCAGATAACGGTAGGGTCGTCCGGCTAAATTCTTCAACAAAAGCACTGGGGCTTCACAAAATAAAGAGGGCGCTTTGCTCTTGCGAATCTCCAGGTGGTTTGTATTGAAACTGCATCGATACCTCGCTTGTGCGCTTATTTGGTATTAAAAACGCTGAAATACCTTATCAGGAAAAAATTGCTTGTTGCCATTATATTCTAGGTTTTTTATTGTTTATTCTTGTACATTAGTTTCTACGATACGCTGTCAATATGTTCCTCTATTTATTCGTTTACAGAAATACACTGCAGGCAATGGCCAGCATCTAATGATTATTTTTTAGAGCTCAGAATACGCTCAGTTCGGTGGAAAATTGTCTGCTTTTGAAATTAGTCGCGTAATTTTTTTTGCTTTTAATTTTTATTTTTACCCTCTACGTTTGAGAATTATTCACGGGATAAGACTACTGAACTCCTTTATAGATGTTAAAAATGTTGCTTCAAAGAAAATCATAAATGAATAAAATGTAACAACATTTTCTAACTTTTTACCAGAGGCACGAGCTCAAAGTAACTAGGATGATCGAAGAGAGTATTTCTAACTTCTAACAAATACTTATTTCTGTTACTACAGTGTACGCTCAAGTCTTCGTATTTTCAATAAGTTTCTTTCTCTGCCCTTTTGATCTTCCATTGTACTGCTTTCTGAATTGTACTTCTTTTTAAATTGTACTTTTTTTGAATGCATTTTACTTTCAAAAACGAAAGTTATGTTGCCACACCCTCCATCATGCATTTCCTCATGCGGAGTATTACAGAATTATGTCGCTTACCAACTGCTGTCTTATTCTGATAAATTGATTTCGAGAATTGCAATAAATGATGCATCGCAGTGGTGTAATCCGAAAAGCTTCTAATTTATAGTCTTCTTTGTAGCGTATTGAATTTATCTAGTTAATTTTCCTGGAGCTAACGAGGGTCCGGATCACGTGATTCATTGTTATGCATACGAGAATTTGTAGTACAGTGCAAGTTTTTTTTAGCCGGAGTCCATGGAACCTTTGCAGTTGCCGGTTAATAAAAAATGCTGTTATTTCAGGAGATCCCTTAAAAATGCCTTAATACCTTATTTAAACCTCCTATTATATTACCTAAGTAACCATAAACAATTCATAGACACGCTAGACATAAAAGGAAGACAATATCAATTGCAAGTTCCGGTAAAAAGGAATTCTACTGTGGTCAGGCTGGTGAGGTTCATGATTAATTACCACAACTAGAGTAAACTTGAAAAATCTGGGCGCTTCATTGCTTGAGAACCTGTTGCTGCGCACGGATTTAAAGTTTAACGAAAGTATTCCAGGAAGTTAAAGCAGGGCAGATTTCTTGTGTCTGTGCCAAATAATTGATGTCTTCCGTTAGGGCAGCTTCATCATTACCTGGCCATCACTACCTGATAATATGACTAGGGGACTTGGCGCTCCACGGCAGCAAGTTCCTTCTGATAGGGTAAGCTGGTGTTGACATACCGTAGACAGCAACTGCTCACTTATTCCCCTTTGTCACGAAAATTAGTTGAGTTTATTGCTAGGACCTCATGCAGGCCTAGTCCTTGGTACAGAGTACCATTGTCACAGTGCAGTAAAGCACTGTACTGTGACCATTATTGATCATTTCTACCAATGCTGTTACTTTTTTGGGGTACCAACTTTAGTGGAAATATACTTTCGTTTTTGTGCTGGCCAATTCCTCATGTTCTGATAATGGACGATGCACATGTTCTTCTCATCATACAACTTCATGGCAGTTTGAGATGATTCCTTTTATTTTTTGAAGCACTTTTTTGGCATCTCCAGTCATAAAATTCATGAAAATATTCCTGAATTTTGATTGAGTTGTTCAACTCTGACCTACAAACAGAACTGGAAACTGTACTGAACATGTGGGTTTTCGTTGAAAAATATTTTTTTTCTGTGGGAGCTTATCAAATACGAAAGTTTTTCCTAGTTCAAGTGATGATCTTTATTCCTCCTATATGTGCATTACTAAAGGCTTTGGTCTTACTTCAGGTATTATTTCAACATTATCGTATTTTATGCGTGTTTTCATTGACACGGAAAATGTTAATGCTGCCCTCATTTTATACTTTAAAGCCTCGTCTAATTTTAAACTATAATTTTCTCTGCTCTACCAGGTATGAATTTCTCGACGAGGGCGTTTTGTATTTGCCTTCTGAGGATGAGGAATCTTTTCCGTACTTTGAGTCTTGCGTAATTTATTGTGCTCTAAAAAAATTGCTCGCAAGTTTATATTCGAAATGTAGCTAATTTTCTATTGCTGTGCAGGCTGAAGACTTCATTATCTATCCATTGTGCAGGTGTTTATCGTAAACCGTTAACAAGGTTTCGGTTAATTTGTCGAGGGAAAATATTGGGAATAAATGTGTGAGAAAAGCCACAAGAAATAGGGGTATTTTTTGGAGTGAAACCGTCAACACTTCATTTTATTCTTTTAGTTTTTTGTTACTTTTCTTGTGATATATACTATATTTCATATAGAACAAAATATACTGTTTTTATAAATGGTAGCCAATACATTTTATTGTATGTATGTAGTAAGTGTTGACTGTTAACATGGCATCGGGTAAAACGGATTTCATAATATCTATTCTGGTGAGCATCGTCCATGTGCGCGGTACAGGATCTAAATCAAATTGAGGTATCGCTTTGTTAAAATCATTGCCCTGTACGTCGTAGGCTCGTAAAAAGTCTCTGAAATTCTTCTTGCAATGTCATATTTTTATTTAGTGTGCATGCTTGAGACCCAACATATGTACTTTGCAATCCTTTAAAGTGCGCTGTGCAATTGCTGCTGGTGATGATCTTGAAGAAATCGCGTCATTGTTTCTAGTGCAAGATAAGCTAATTTCCGCTGTGTCCACCCACCGCCTTGCTTCTTTCCTATTTACGACCTTACGGGAAATGAGCTCATTTTTGGTCTTGTTTATTGGTAAATATTTCAGTTTTCCTCCTGCAGAATATTTTCTGCTGTGCGGGTAAAAAACATTCGAGCTGAAATTTGGACTCAAAATTTTCGAGCTGAAATTCGGACCAAAAATATTCGAGCTGTAATATTCGGGTCAAAAATATTCGAAGCGCTGAAGCTGCTTAAACCGCCTTAACGATCTCTCATTGGTCCAAGACTCTGGATGTTGAAGAATGAAAGTATGTAATGAGTGAAGTCCTTTTTGTCCACGTCGTTTTAAGCTTGAAAATACACGAGTTTGAATGCCTGATACAATGCAGAAATTCTGCTCTAGTATAAAGTTTGCGTTCACTGAGCATTTTTATTAAAAAGCGCTTCTTCAGAACACTACTTATTCATGAAACAGCTTTGTATTCTCACAAGACATGACAAAGCGTAAAACAATATGGGAAGTAACAAAATGCTGGTTTTTATAGTCTCTTCAATGCCGAACATACTTTGCGCTAAAGACAGGCCTCGAGAGCTTTTTTCTTAAAATTTCACATATTCTGAAGAGAAACCTGCGTACTCAACTTTCATATGAAGCAAAAATTGCTTTCCGGATGAAGAAAAAAAATTATTCCGGGAAGACGGAGGTAGACCAAGGCCTCCTATATTAATATAGTTGATGGCGTACGAAGCTTTGGCTAAAATGTTTCGAGTTTTTCTTTTGTTATTCGGCGTCTAAATTTGGCTGGGAAAACTTCTAAGGCTGCTGCCACAAAGCTTTATAATTAACTTGGCAGAAAAATTTCGGTTGCACTTCACTACATTTTTATTCTGTAAAATACGCAAATTTATTTACGATGCACGGGCAAGTGATAACATTCTCAATTTTAGAGAATTAGGCATTCTAATAAAAATCCACTGTTTATCTTCCAATGAGTAACTAAGACATGGAACTAGTGACGTTACATGCATTACTCCGTGTAATCAGCGTTAATTTCACTTTTTTGTGTATCCAAAGTTTGAAGTCGATATTCTAATTTTTGAGAAGTTTTAAAAGGGGACAGATACCACACAGTCAAGTTATTGAAACGTGATTTATTTCGACGTAATAATAATTTTGTTAATAAAGCTTGTTTTGACTAATCTTTGGTACGGGATGTATGCTCACGGTGCCTCGGGCTACCCACCTCTGCTTCTATAGAATTTTTGATAAGCGTCTACTGAAAGTTAGTTACTTTGTAAGCATGCGTAGGTTTTTCATATTTTACATCATTATAGAGGTACCAACGTCTTGTTCTTTGCGTTCTTCGTCCAACACTAGGGACATTGTTCCTAGTTTATTTTGCATCATTTTACAGGTACCAACGTCTTGTTCTTTGCGTTCATTCAACACTAGGGACATTGTTCCTATTACAGATTTCCTTCTTCGGTCTAAAGTCATTTTGAACACAGTTGGTAACTCTAAACATAACGAGTTTTCATGGCTCTCTTAAAAGATGTATACATGCATAACTTATAATCTCTCTGGTCGGAAACTGTTAATGTGTACAACTTTTGACGTTGGTCGGGAAACAGTTTTTGCAGCGGAAAAAGTCTAAAAATACAACTCAAACATATTTCATACGTTGTACATTATACTTAAAAATGAGTAAAAGAAACATAAATAGGAAATTATTTCTTAAAAAAACTGCATTGTAATTGAAATTTGCTCAATTTTGAAAGACGATCTTTGAATCTTTCTTGCAAAGCTGGCAAGGCGGCTGTGCTTTCCTTATTTGTTAATTTTTTTAATGCCTTTAAATGCTTTTCATATTATTCCTGCTTCGTTTTTCATATTCATGTTTTTACAGCCGGTTGTCAGAAGAAATCCTTCAGTATCCTAGGATATAAACGATCGTGTTATTCGTTATTTAAAAGGATCTGAATTAAAGCAGTGTATGCACTAGCTTTAGCACACTTGAGGCTAATTTTTATAGCACACAGAAAATAAATTCACTTGAAAATACTAACAGCCAAAATGTTTTCCTGACTGTACACCAACTGTTTCCGACCAGAGGGAGTACGTATTATTTGCCAGGAAGACTTGAAATAAAATTAGACTCATACGAGCAGTTTCATATCTTTCTTGTGCCTTCTTCAATTATAAATACAGTGCACTTAGAAATCATCCAAGTATGGGGGCAGATTTGCTGTTGAGACTACACGTAGTCGTCTTATTAAAATGATGCAGTTTTCCTGGGATGAGTTTGTTCTTGA
The DNA here is from genome assembly GCA_006783055.1 of Trinorchestia longiramus. Taxonomy (NCBI): domain Eukaryota; kingdom Metazoa; phylum Arthropoda; class Malacostraca; order Amphipoda; family Talitridae; genus Trinorchestia; species Trinorchestia longiramus. The sequence goes on from VCRD01009280.1 coordinate 6,288, forward strand.
GGTCTGTTACTCTTACTCTTATGATCTCTCTGTTACTTCGAGCAATAATTTTTCTTTTTGGCAAGTCATTTCTTTTTCACGAGCTTTGAGAGTAAAATACATTGAAGAAAGAACCCAAAGTGGTCCTGAATGTTGTACACGAGAATTTTCCTACCTCCTGATCAAGTTTCATGGAGTAAAGTTTCAAGTAATCAACCCCCGAGTAAAATGTTGCTTCTGTACACACGGTCTCTGTTACCGCTATAAAGCTTGCTTTTCTTCGTCACTGATGCTCTTTCTACGCAATCTGAGCCTTTTTGTAGAAAAGGGGCCCGTTAAATGGTGGCCAAGCACTGCTGCTTTTCTCTCGGGGTTTGCGTTTTGCAGTTTTGGCTGCCACTGCTCGTTAGTTCATTTGCGGACTTGGTGTTGTGATTTTAAGGATTTACTTTAAGGTATTCTGATCTCGAGTTGTGGTACCATGTTCGCATTACCTTGCAACTGAGTGCAGGAGCTCTTGGTAGATGATGCATTTGTTAGGTGGCTCCGTTTACTATGCTGCCAGTATGATTTCTTCTATTCCTTGACGCATGTCCCGAACATGCGTTTGAAGTTCGTAAAAATGCCATTCAATATTTATCATTACATTGATGTATTTTATCATTTTATTTCAGTAATATACGAGTCCTTCATTATTTATTAATATCAACTGCATTAAACGACGTCTGTTCATGGAGTGTGTGCTAAAAGGAAGTGCTTTTCAACGTGCCTTCGTAACTTGGAGCTCCTCTAAGGTTTGTGGGATCCCTTAACACGCTGAGTCCGATACGACTCACCGGTGGATTACTTAGGTTACGTTCTGCAATTTTTTTCCAAGTCTTTTAGTGACTATGTGTACAAAGTAAAGATTTGCACTGACTAACCAATCGCAGGAAACGTGTTAACACTTTGTCTGCCACGTGATGCATGTGCGACACGGATGTTCCTCGTGTTTTATCGTTCAGTTCACCCTACACAGAAAAACTGAAACATCTAGTTTATTCATGTTTAAAATACTTAGAATTATTTTAAATTTTCCCGCAGAATTTATATTTTCAATTCATTCACTTCTCAGGCATTACAAAAATTGACATTGGAAGAATGTAAACAGGAAATGTCAGTTTTGCAGTCAGTGGGTCAATCCGTTTGGGGTGAGAGACACCTGAGGGACTTCGCGCTGTGAAAACGAACTACAAGGCATAAAATACACTGATATTTTTCAGCAACTGTTCTGGGTTTTGATTCGAGGTTGATGAGAATTTTTTTCTTATTTTCATCCTCTGTTTCGCACGGGGAGTGATCACCGAGAACGATACTCGTTAGTTTCCTGCCCCTGTTGTCACTTATTTTTCATCTTCCATGATTTCGTTGTGAGGGAGTTTGTTTGTCGTATTAAACGCTCTTTATATTGGATGCGTCGCTGATCAATCGGTTATATTATTGACGATAATATTAATGCAGGAACAATAATAATTAGAATAATAATAAAAATATTGTATCAGTATTGAATGTCTTGATGACCTCCATGCAGCAGGCACTCGTTCAAACCGTTTATTATTGAAGTTTTGTTCATTTGGGAAATTACTGGTACTAGTACCACCATTACGTGCTAAGTCAATTTCAAGTCATCTTTTTAGGCTACAATTCTGGCTTCTTTTCGAGGGCCCGAAGAAACTTTTCTAAGACGATCTGAAAACTGTGATTGCATTTCAAGTTCTCCAATGGATAATAATTTGGTTTTTGCGCCGCTTTTTGTGCGTAATCAGAGAAGCTGAAGGAGAATTTTCTCTCGCACCAGCAATGGAAAACTTCAACTTTGTTGGCGGAGACGTTCCGCAGCTTGTCTGGTCCTGCTGCCGTTTCTGGACAAGGAAATCCTGTTCAAGAACTTGGAGACTTTCTTTGTGCTACAACATTGTGCAGTCGCTCTTGCATCGTCATGCTTGCATTGTATGCTTGGATACAAAAGTACGTTACGCAAGGCACAAAGAGTGCTGCATTCGATGTTAACTACGAATAATCCTGTCAGTTTTAAAATATAATCTAGTGGGAAATGTGCGAATTTTGCAACTGATAGCGAGGATAAGCGTTTATTGAGACCAGCATCACTGTCGTTCGTACGAAAGTCCGCATGTCATGGAAGGACGTTGTGGAAGACGGCTGTATTTTTTTAACTGCATTTTAGTCATCTCGGACACGAGCTGGAAACATACGAGTGATGCAATATACAGGGTGTCCATAAAGTCTCTTTACCATTTCAAAAATTTATAACAAATGCAATTGATAGGATATTTTATTCAGATTTGTTCAATTGTATTTAGTGTTTATTAAAGTTTTTAATCATATTTTGGATTTGTGTGTTTCAGGAATCCTGTTTGTGAAAGAGGTGCTGTTAGGACTTAATGAGACTTTTATAGGAGACTTTATGGACACCCTGTATTCTTTCTCAAACAGTGGGGTATGAATGAAGAACAGACAAATTGATGGCTTAAGAACTCACACCACCGAACCATAGCAATTTTTGTTTTATGAATCTGTTGTGAGTTTACAGTGAAGGCTTTGTGCACCCAATGCTTTCTATTTTTCTTGGACAGTATCGTAAAGAAGGCCGTCGTATCGTGCAGCCGATCTTCATTCAGAGTTTGTTCGATTCAGTTTCCATTTTATTTCAAATATTCTTTTTTGTGAAATGCTCAGTACGTGAGTTGTATTTAGCTACGGAATGTTTCTGTAATTCATCTTGCTTGGTTTGTTTTCATTAAGTGTACGGATCCCAACAACGATATATGTGTGTTGACATTAGTCTTGGAAGATGAAGACCCCTGCGATTGACCTTCTAGTTGCGACAATGTAAGTTAATTTATTTCCCATTTTTATGGCAATAATAAAAATACAACCAGCGAAATGAGCTCCAAATTGCAGTGCATGAAGTAATGTACGTCGCGTCTTGTTGCTCCAGTTCTCTTTGTTCAATTACGAGGAAAATTGAAGGGTGGACAGCACTAGTGGACTACTTGCATTTTTTCCCGTGGTAAATATAATATATTTTCCACGGGAAAAAATGCAAGTAGTCCACTCCCGTGCTGTCGCTAACACAGCGCTGACAGAGGCGATTACGATCCAGTAGTTTACTATATGAAGGGTGGACAGCACTAGTGGACTAATTGCATTTTTTCCCGTGGGCAAAAATGCAAGTAGTCCATTAGTGCTGTCCACCCTTCAATTGTGTTCATTTTTATGACCTGTAGTTCATTGTGCTCAGTCATGAGTTCAATGCTCAATCAAAGCAGGTCAAATAACTTCTTTAACCCTCTACCGCCGTATGGCACTCACGGGGAACATCAGAAAAAATGCTAATTATGTTAAAATTATATTATATGTGAGCAATATGAGGTTGCTACTAGGTTGAAACGCGGCGGCATGTTACAGCGTCGTTATTTTGGCTGCCTGGCTCTCAGCGTGCTTCATTGCATCAGTGTACAGACGGTCTTTGTGAGCTTAAACGTAGAAACTAGAAAAATAAATTCGTCGCTAAAGGGTTAATATTAATAATGTATATAAGTTGTAAAATGGGAAAAACTTTTGAATTACTGACTGTTGAATTATTAAAAATTCAAACAAAACATAGAAGTACGCATAATATATCTGTTATTAGCATTTGGAACAAAACTAAACGTAAGAAACAATTCTTTAATTACAATTGGAATTTTTCTCGGTTTAAATTTCTAATTCATGAAGAGAAATGGCATTTGCTAAATCGTCAAATCTCATTTACAGATCTTCGATTTCTTTTTTGGAAATGCTTTTGATTAGCGAAAGGTGAGCTTTTGTGTTAAGCACCCTGAACGTCTCGCTTGTACTGCTCTAATTAAGGTTAATCTCTTCCTTCTTACCTAAAATTAGGATGACCAAGACTATTGTATTGAACTACGTGAAGAAACTATGATTAATTTACTTTACCTCATAATTAGTCGTGATCAGTTCATTTCGACGAGCTTTGTTTCACATTCCATCAAATCTATGTGACTGGTAAAAATTCTTCAGTTTTAAGACCACTTATAGAGCCTTTATTCAACTGACTAGACACCTTGATGTCCCTTTATCTCGAAATCAGGCACGTACATCCATAAAAACTTGTCAATGTACATTACAAGTCTATATGAACAAGTTAAGGTTGGTCATGTTTGCCTGTGCGGTCACTACGCTGCAAATGCGACTATACACCCAGCTGCTGCACACAGTTTTCTGTGTGTATCTGCTGCATAGTGTGTAGATTGCGATGTAGTGCCAAGCATAGCTCACGTTTGTTAGAATCGGCTATTCAATTTATTTATCCTCGAAATAGCGAATTTCTGTAGCTTCTTGAGTGTAACTACCTGATATTTTTAGGTTACTTTCGAATTTTTCAGTTTATGCCTAGCAATTATGCATCTCGCTAATGGATTTAGACCCGTAAGCGAGAATCATCTCGCTGAGGTGTTGTTTGCTTCTACTAATATGGAGGCATCATAAAAGCAAGGTCTTATATCTAGGAAAATGAGGGGTTTGTTCATTGCATTTATTTGTTATTGAAAAGCAGTGTACTGAATTTTTGAAGCCTAGGGAGTTTGAGGACATCGTAACGAATTCAAATGAAGTTGGACCTAGATGTTCATGTCATCAAACTGAATTAGTTTGTGCTAATGCCTTTTTTATTTTTCTGTCATTGTTTGTAGAGATTGACTTAAGCCTTATCTTGAAATTGGTGCTAGTCTTCCAGGGAAATTAATGATAGAGAACTTTTTGCATTCTCTCGGAATAGCTGCTTAGGCCAAACGGAAAGTTCCCATCTCGCCAATAACAGCCTAATTTGCTCCTTAGTTTGCGCTCATTAATGGTCGAGAGAGAGAGCAATCATTTCATTTGAGAAAAAGCTTTAACTCTCGTGTGGGAGCAATCACAAGTTTTGAGGCGTCTTGCTCTCAGTTTTACCACAACTTGCCAAGCGAATCTTCTGCCTCATCACTCGGGCTGTCCCGGCCGTGTCGGGCCGTACAGTGGCCTCCTCGCTGGTCCTTCCTGTCGAGTCTTCTCACTCACCTCACAACTCAGAAGCATCGTTCGTGCTTCACTTCTGGAGATCAAAAGTACTTCAAGAAATACAATCGAGTGCTTTCTGCTCTTAAAGGCTCTTCGTATTCAAGCAACTTCCCTTCTTCAGTTTTTGTGTTATAGCTAAATTCATGAAATTAGGTTTCTGTTTATTTTCAACATGTTAGGAACTAAAATTGTTGACTCCGACTCCGGAGGGCCTAACTATGCTATTGTTTTAAATGATGGTTCCTTTATTTTTAGTTGATAAAATACAGCTTTAGTGTTGTAACTTGTACGCTTGCATGTGCTCCAGGAAAAGTACTTCAAGAAATACAATTGAGCATTTTCTGTTTTTAAAGGCTCTTAATATTCACGCACCTTCCCTCCTTCAGTTTTGCATTACAGCTAAGTTCATGAAACCAGGTTTCCGCATAATTTATACTTGAATATTGAATGCACGAACCCTGTTAACTACGTCGTGTTTTCATTATTGACATTTCTTCACAACAACTGGGCTGTTCAGTTTCGCAATTTGTATTCAAATGTGCACTTCAAGTCTAAGAGAGTCGAGAACGCAACGTTATTAAATCGAGACCCTTGTGTGTATTGCATTAATGAGATCATTTTTTGCTCAGCATAAGTCTTGCAAGTGTGACCGGTGCGAGTATAAGCAGTTTTTCACTGAAATGCTCATGCGTGTTCCGCATTTTTGGTTAACGGAATAGGTTTATTTCTCAACTCAACAGGGTGGGAATCAATGTACGTCAGAAATAGAGGCATAACTTGTTGAACGTGCTGGTTCATATGTTAAGTCACTGTATCGTGGACTTGCTGTACTTTTGACTGTGATCCAAAGAATTGTAGCCAAACTTTACGGCGTTTTCTTTTATTTTCTTTTATTTCTCCTCTCAAACTCCCTCATCAAGCTGTTGTCGCCACACACGGAACTCAACAAGCAAACTTTCTGGAATTCGACAAACTTTTCAAGAATCTTAAATTTTTCCTCCTTAGCTTGGCACAAGCATGACAATTTGCTCTCTCATTTACTATTCCGATTTGGCCGTGAAAATGGTCGATAGTATTAACTTCTTGTAGTTGTACCGTAGAGAAATCTGAATTTTACATTCATGCATCAACTTGTGCATTATACAGCAGTTTTCTACATTCTAGTTAGTTTGCACTCGGCTCGTTTCAAGCGATTTGTATTGAAGTTAGAGTGAAAAATTACCTTTTTTCGAACCCGTTGTGCAACAGACACTAAATTTCAAGGCCCTTGTGGTTCACTTGAGCTGAATCTTAAGCTATGAATTGATACTTATAAAATTATTTGATTATTTCGTTGCGTAATGGACGAGTGAAAGGTGTAACGTTTCACCTCAGTGAGATTGCTTGAAGCTTTAGATGATACACTCGAGTGTATCATCTATTATAATTAACACGTTTGTTGAGATTGCCTAGCCGGTGCGAATTTTTACTTTTTACACATAATCACTAAAAGACTTGGAAAAAATTACAGAACCTAACCTAAGTGGCCCACCGGTGGGTCGCATCGCAACAAACGTGTTAAAATTAACACTTAATTGCTGCTAATGAACATCAAGATGCTACAGCTATGCTAGGGTTCTGAATAATGGCATGCAGGCTTCATGCTGTTCTCGTCAGCCTCGTGGCACCTGAGCTGCATTGAGAACCATATTTTCTGCTTTTAAAGAACTTTTTTTGTGACTTTAGAAATTGCAGTCATGTTCTACTCCAGCAAATATTCTGCTTACTCTGAATAAGAGAACTGCTTGGTAGTCTCGTTCAAGGATAATTAGGACGTTTATTGCTTTTCCTGAGAGTGAGAAATTGCGTTTCATTAGTTTAACCCAGAAGCTCATTCCAAAGAATTCTCTAGTGTTGCTGGACTCTTCTTATTTTTAGCATCCCCATCACTTGTAAAATAAATTCTTTGATCCTGAGATGATAATCCTTATTGCTCAACATTTTTAATTCTTTAAAGTCAACAATTTTAATGCTTTTTTGCTTAGCACCAGCTGACCGGAATGTCATAGTGTGAGTTTTGTTCCCATTTTCCGTCTTCTTTACCGTCAATTCGATAACTAATATTAACACGTTTGTTGCGATGCGACCCACCGGTGGGTCACTTTTCTGTAATTTTTTCAGATCCTTCTAGTGACTATGCGTACAAAGTGAAGTTTTACACCAATCAGGCAATCGCAACAAACGTGTTAAGAATTTCGTTAGTTTCAGCAGGAAGTCGATACCGTCTAATTTTGGCAATTTTGTTCTTGCAACGAAGCTCTTCGCATGTGATCAGGTGCTTATGCAGTTGCTGGACCAGCTTTACGGAGTTTGTTGACGTATTGTGAAACCTGTTACCATTTCTATACCAAAAAATATTTAACCTGTTAACGGTCACCGCTTTTTCGAAAATATTATTGTCATGTTACAATTGTAATATGACAGTAATAACAACGTTAATTGAATTAATAAACATTATAACATCATATGATGTTAACGCCGCTGTGGTACCGTCGCGCATCTACATCATATGGTGTAAGTTGCCGGTAGAATGCAACTCGTACAAACATCATATGATGTAAATAACGCTTAACAGGTTGGGGTAAACTCCCAGTAGACTTCTAACCAAAACATGCGGCGTTGGGTCAATGCCGATGCCAGTGAGAGCTGTGCTAAAACCTGCGCTAGTGTCGTCGGAAATTCATTCTTTTCAGAAGATGTTGTCGACTGTAGGGCTGCATCAAAACTGACTCGATGTGTTCTGATAGCCGTTTGACTTCATATTAGGTCTCCACAACTTAATGTTGATGAGATACTCTCCTCGTAAAGTGCAGTCCACGTAAAGGAAAATAAGAAGTGCCAAAACTATCATTACTAAAAGTGTCTACGCGGTGAGAGTGTTTAGCTGTTAATCTAGGGGCAAACTTCCAATTATTTGCTCGAAATTCTCTGTTTTCAGCTTATTCATTTATATTTTTAGTAGCGTAATACAACAACAGCGCCGTAATTTAGTATCAGAAGTTCCCGTGGTTAAGGTAGTTGTACTCTACCGTAAATTTATCCTATTTTCATTTTGAGATCTCCCTGCAACTGAGAGGAGTTCCTCGAGTTTGTATGCATTGCAGCACCTGGACACAGCTCCACAATTGAGGTGTTCCGTGTCACAAGGGCGAAGACGCCACCAGCTTAAAAACCATTTTCTATGGCTCCTTAACCTTACAGCAGAGCTTGATCTCAGTTGTTCCTACAAAATTAGACCAAGAAGATATTGCTACTTACATAATTAATAATACTATGGGAATTTCCATTTTGCAAACTTCGTATGCCGATTACTCAACATTTGTTTTTGGCATCTTCGTCCTTGTGGCACACAATGCCTCAATTCTCCACGTACTCGAAAGTAGTAATTTTGTCCACTTTTTCGCACTTTATAGTGTGGAGAAGTAACATTGTACGAGCTTTATATTCAATATAATACACTATGCAAGTTTTACAACATATGTCTTTCTGAGAATTTGTTTGAAAACGACTGCATTTGCATCAGTGCCCTGAGAGTTGCTAATGCATCGAATGTATGTATGCTTAGTAGAGTTACTGTACTTCTGTTGCAGTTTATTGAGACAGCACCTGCTGCCGCTGCCCTTGTTGCTACTGCTACCTCCCTTGCTACTGCTACCTCCCTTGCTACTGCTACCTCCCTTGCTACTGCTACCTCCCTTGCTACTGCTACCTCCCTTGC
>VCRD01009281.1:3420-15141 GCA_006783055.1 Trinorchestia longiramus
ACCTCATTTCGACCTTTAATTGCGAGTGAAGCGAAATATGTTTTGTGAGGGTAACTTATTTAAATCAAGGTGAGAGTGCAATGGAAATGACTGCAAATAAGGGAAATGACGCAAGGGAAGTGAGTGTAACTGAGGGAAATGATGTGAGGGAAGTGATTGTAACTTTGTGTTATTTTTACATAAGAAAGATTTTGTATAAAGTGTGCATTGAAGCTTTAACGGGGCATTATTTAACTTGACAATACAGAATAGGAAAAACATAAACAAATGACGTAAACGTTGCTATAATACCGACAGCGAAAAAGCGACTGTGATTCAAAGGGCCGATTGAACGGCTTATGATAATAAAAGAAATAAGTTTTGATAGACGGATTTTCTCCGTGCTAGAAAGAATTTTGTACTACTGCCTTCGAATTATTTAAAAAGGGCCAAACCACGCATTTCTTTACCATTCGAGTGCAAATCTTTTCTTATCGACCACCGTAGACTTGAGGTAGAGGTGCAGGTATTTCTCTGGGCAGTCATCTCACCTGATAGCGTAGAACGCGCTACGACTTTTTTATATCAACTCGCAAAAAATGCTTCTGTTTAGATTTTGTACGATCTTTAGGTCGAGTAAATAAGTTTATTAGAATTACTGAAGAGACGGTCTTTTTAAGCAGATGTTGCATTTACTGGGTGTTTTTCTGGCCATCGTTTATTTAAACTTTGGATAAAAAATCAGTCCGGTTAATACACACTTTTTTCGCTCGTCATCGTGATTTAGTCGAAGAAAATTGTGGCCCCAAATCAGTGTTGGGCATGGGCGAGTTTCTGAATAATTTGCCTCTTGCGATAGCCGTGTCCAAATGAACAGTTTTTTCATCTTTTGCAATAGATAATGTCGAAATTCCAGATTTACTCTCCATTTGCAGGGACTTTTGTTTCTCAGAGGGCAAATCATATTCGCTCTAGACAATATTATGCTACAAATAGGTCTGCGGTAATTGGTGCTCATTTTTATACTGCAATGATTACCTATGAACCTTAGAAATAATAATAATAATAATTACGTAGATATGAAAAGGGTATTAAATTCATCACATTTCAAAAGTATTATAGCTTTTTCTTCAAAAATAGGGACGACCCTTTGTGGCAAATTAGAGTCAGACCAGCATATTTTGGAGTGTACTCTTAAATCCTCTTGCCAATTTTATACTTCCTTATCAGTATTGATAGTGAGTCTCATAGGAAGTAATCTATTTATCTACTTCTTTCTACGTAGTATTTTACACTTGACTAATTCGACAACGCATTAAGTATAGGCAAATAAAGCTTTTGATTCGCTAGAGCGTCACCAGACCAAACTTTCAGCGGAGACGCGTAGCTGTAGTGCGGTGCTAGATCCTCCAACTGTGTTCTTTAGCTTAGTTTTGAACCTTAGGTTGGAACTTTGTTTCCTAAGCTTGGTTCTGTCTCTTGGGTCAGAATTTTAAGCCTGGACCTTGTTTTTATGTAAGCTTGGTTCTGAACTTTTGTTCTGCTCGATTGGCTTTGCTACTCAAGCTTCAAATTTCAAGGCATATTCGCTTAAATTTTCATTCCTTGATGAAAATTCATGACAAGATGTTTTTGTGTGTCGCATCGACTCACTGAAAAGTAAGCCTACGAAAGGAAATACTAATAAATTGTGTGTAGAAACTGCAAAAAACACGAAAACGAGCCAGCGCTTGCGACTTCTGGTGCATCATATCTGTAATAGATAGGAGATATATATAAATGTACCTCAAAAAGCATTTGCTCTTTGTTTTCAATACTGAATGTTTTTTAAGATGTCGTTGCGTGTATGCCTTGAATTTTTAATTTTTGAACAGTGAGCTCCAACATTCTTGATACTTAAAAACAAACATTCAATCTTCAAAAAAACATTCATTGTATTCACTATTGGTATAGATATAATTTTGAATACCCTTTTACTCAAACTTTAGTGCACAAACTTTGAAAAACTTGCTCTCCGTTGTGATGTGAAATATTAAAATAGTTTTATAAGTTTTTTATTATATTTTTGAACAGCGTAAGAACGTAGTATTTCGATATTCGGTAAATTGTGATTGCGGTGTATCTTAAAAATACTTATCTTTTAGCGGTTAATAGGTCATTGCTAAAATAAATTTTTCCTAGATTTGAGATAGCGATTTTTTGTGTAGTAATTAATTATATTTTGCTAATGAATGAGAACTAGCTTATATTCATCTTACAAAATCAGCACCAAAAATCCCTAGGTGAATTAAAATAGAGGCTGGGCGCATATCCTGGTATTAAAGATCATATTCCAAACTTATGTCGTTGCTAGTTCTTGAAAGGTTAACTCATATATAACGTCATTTGATAATTCTTTGAAGTACAACATAAGTTAAAATAAATTGTAAGTTCGAATGAACGCACGCAATTTTAATTTTTTATAAATTTAAATTAACAGAAGGTAGTTCTTCATCGAAGGAACCTTTGACATTCCTCTTTGCTTGCATTATGCGTCATGGTTTATCATGGACCCTCTAAATATAATTCATCACATAAATTAATATGTTCTGCATTATAAAATAAGGAAAGAACTCTGCTTACGTAAAGACTTTGCATTTTTAGTGAAATGGTTGGGCTTTCTTTAGCTCTGAAATAAGGCTTCGGAGCTCCGTCACTGCCAACTTACTGAGAGTTTCCCAAGTTGTCATACATACCGTCGCGATCGGCATCGCTCAGTGTACATAACGCCTCTCTCTCTGCCAGAACTATGACCTTCATTTCAAGTATCTAGGATACTCTTGATAGCTTGTGTGTTTCTAGGAGGTTTTCCTGTATTTTCACCAACTTGTGAACATGTGAGAGGTGTTATAATTTTGCCACGTGAGATGAATTCTACAAGTTGACTGTACGTACATGTCATGTTTTGCCACATGATGCGAATGTTTCATGTTGAACTGTACTTACATGTAATGTGTCGGCCATTGCTTCAGTTTATATTAAATGATCCAATAAAAACAAACGAATGTTTAAGTGATGCTTGTTTGTACGAGAAATCAAAGTTGGTAGCTCTTGGCGATACCAATGTTTTGCCTAACGTGCACATTACCAGAAGTATAAAAGCGGAAAACGAGATTTTAATGTTTCGATAGCTCATAAAAATGTCAGAAGATTATAGGCATTACGTCAGCTGTCACGTTTGGGGCTCAGACTTTATCTTATGTTTTTAAGTTGAAGAGTTTCTGTGATGAATATTAGGTTCAAGATTTTGAAGTTAATTATTTTCCCCAATATATTGAACATTAAATACGTATTTTAACCTGTCATGATAAAAAATCGATACTCGTAGAGTTGTATTTCTTTTGGCAAGTTTTCTAACTTTTTTATGGAATATGCAAGGTAAACGTAAGGATAAAAATATTTTAATTAGAAGTCTCAGTTTTGACTAAACTCTACGGAGTTCCTCTGTTTATTTTGCCAAAACTCTACGGCGTTGTTCTGCATACTTCATTTCTTTCACAGAGTCGTTCTGAAGTGTGTGTGTGTGCGCAGTTGTTTAGCACAACAGGATAGATGCCCTGCAAAACAAACATTTCACCAATTTAATTTCATGTAATTTTTCTCTAAGATGGTGCCACGCATTTATTGCTGTAACGCATTGCAGTGTAAGAGTCACGCCCTGAAAGGCCTCATTTGTAAGAAAAAATTGTCGATTTCTGTAGAAAAGGAATCCTGTTTCAACACTATCTCTCTTTGCGTGGACTTTTCTCTCACGTGAGCTACGGCATGCATGGATTTACTATCCCTTTATATGCTTAATTACTCTGCGATAAAAATCTGCATTTTCAGATAGCCGATGGATAAGTGAATGACTGCATCGATATTTCGCATTTTATCTTCCTCTATATTCTGAAACACTGATATCAATTTATGCGTATTCAAGTTTTCATCAAAATCTTCCTTGTAAAATAGCGTTCTGTCATTTAAAAGCTTTTTTGTACATATGTAATATTAAGTCATAGTCCCTAAAAAATAATATACAATTCTGTGCAGCTACTCACGATATCGAAGACAAAAAGTTGAGAGACGTACGGCGTGTGCGCAGTCGGAACCCTCATCACTGAAACTGCGACTTTTAGTAAACAGAAAACTAAAATTTTTTGAAGTTAATGTCCAATGGACACTGTATTTTTCAAAATTGAAAACTTACATAATGTTTTCATGATTTTGTGACCTAACTTGACCTGCTATCAAAACTCTCACTGCGGTACCCCCAAATGCAACATTTTGGCCTCCCATCTTTTGACCTTACCTGGTGCAATATTACTTTGGTGATCTGTGGTGACGAGTTTCAGAGGTACAATCATACTGCCATTCAGTATTATTTGCTGCACCTTACGATGCCCAGCTGAGGCTTCTATTGGACTTTTATTCAGCCACGAGGGCGCCTCTCAACTATGTTTGTAAGTAGCTGAATTTTGTAGCACTCCGTGGTTTCATTAGGCTAAGTCTCCAATCTTCTCCGTGTGAGTTTCTGTGTGCGTGACTTATCTGTGTGTACGCTCGGTGTGCAGTCGCTAGCTCTAGCATCTTGAGATCCATTATCAGATGACGCCTATTGAGTTAAATGTCATAAATAAATTACAAAGTGTCTTTTTTCTTGGCGTTCGGGCAGTGGCCACAAGTTGTAAATACACGGGTCATGTCAGGCACGAAATGGAGTAGATGTATCGTTTAAACGAAAATTTTTGGATGCGAATTAAAAGTTGATCAGAAGCTCCTTTTGTGGATACTTCTGTGTGCCGATAGCGACTGTTCGGACTGATAGTCACAATGTCACCGGAATTATTATGAGTACATCTGCCGTTTCATTTTTATATTGACTCTGGCCACGTTCTTGCAAACGTGTTTTTTTGCTACTGACTAGCTCTAATTCTAATATTATATACTGTACTTTGAACTTTTTAACAACTATATTATCTTTAAAATCACTGATATCGGTGTATTACTAACTCTCCATTTATTTTAAATTTCGTCGATTTGAGATAGCTTTATCACTTCGAACAAAGAATGGAAATTTTTGTCGCTGTTCAGTGAGCCTGGTATGTCAATTTGTTCCTTCAGATTTATTTATCGCAATAACGAAAGGATTGTGTCTCAAAAACAAAGAGATCATCAAAGTCGATCGTACATGGCGTGTTTATGAACATATACAAGTTCTTTTTTTGAACAGGGAAAGTTTAATGCAAAAATGTATCTTGTATTTGTGTTTACGCAGTTTAAAACAGAATGCATTTATAAAAATAACGAGGCCTACCTTAGCCCGTATATACTGGCAGTTTGCTGCTGTACAGGATAGCTGATCTTTTTAATCTTACGTGATCAAAACAGGAGTGAAATTGTTAATATTACGCAAACTCAAAGAATTCTGAACCTTGTTTTTTCCAGTTCCTTATTTTCAAAGTCCCACTTTTTTCTTTATACTTGCGTACGTGGGCACGTCAGCACAATTAAGCTTTTATTTCCAGCTGATGCATGGATGAATTTCCTGCATAACGTCGTGTTACTATTTGTTCTTGTGAAGTGTTGTATTCTGCGCTTATTTTCTTCATTGTATCTTTGATCCATGCGAGGCCTTACTTTTTAATGCGTGCACGACCTTACTTGTGTGATACTTATGGAGAACTTCACCTTTTTTATACTTATGGAGAACTGTACCATTTTCTTTCTATACTTATGAAATAGAAATTCCCTACGCTACCTACAAAGCATTACTTTCCGAAGAGTTAGGTGACATACCAGTTATTTCCCTCAATATTTACAATGCACAGTGGTATCGTAATATGTACTGAAAAATTATTTATTTAATTCTTAAAATAGCATTAAAGCTCCAGGTCTTTACATTCCTTTTTCGTATTCTATTTTGAGCCTTCAACCAAAGATCGCTCTGGTGCTACTTTGATAAATGTATTACATTTAATTCAAGTTCTGCTCTCCTCATCACTGAAAAATAAACAAACAACTTTCAAGCACAACTCTAACGTTATTCTAGTCACCAGCTTTATTAATTTATTTTGATATTCAGCACTTATTTTCTCATATGTTTCATCTTCATGGCTTGTACATTTTGAGCACTTTTATCATCTAATTTTTAATTAACATTATTTATTATCTAATTTTTTTAATTTTACGATCGAAGATAGTTTTAAAATATTTTAGAAGCCTAAGAATTGTGTTCATATTCTTGCCCTGCTTATTTCTATGCACAAATTTATACTTATGAGAACAATATTTTCAGTGCACGTGCAAGAAAAAAGATTTTAATATTCTTATATATAATTTCTTAAGATGAACTAGACTCTTCAAGTGTTTGATAAACTTTGTAACTGACGTAGTTTTCCTAGAAGTTTTTTGTCGATCAAATTCCCTCCTGCCAAGCTAGAGGTTTAGTGTTTGCAAAGATAAAAAGTTAGAGATCAGATCAAAGTTTTTGGTTGTGGTTTGTAAGTTTGGCTTCTCCCTTTCAAACAACTTTTATCATGACACGTTTAAAGTCAAATGAATAACCATCAACAGTTGAGACCGTATTGGTGAAACTCATATAAATAATTTCATTGAACAAGTAAGTACGTGTTAGTATTTCACAGAGTTTCGTTACTCGAAACACACCTTAAATCGACTTACGAGTCACTGTTCTAAAACTTTTTTAATGCAATTAGAAGACATTTTCAAGTCGAACTAAAACCTGTGTCAGTGAATTCCTGAATTACAGTAGCATCCAAGTCATGTCTAGAAATTTGACATAAATTGAGTGACGTGCACGAGATGTGTCAGCTGCTTCTTAGTGTCACTAACACTAACTGCTTGGTGTAGGTGGTGGGTGCTAGGGCAAGGGTAGGTACGACAACGAAGGGGTAGGTAGGTAGCTGGGTCAACGTCGTCTCTATGTAGAAAATGATTATACAAACTTTATATCACAAGTACCATAATTGTACACGCTTGATATCACAAATACCCTGATTGTACAAGCTTAATATCACAAATACCATAATTGTACCAGCTGAATATCACAAATACCATAATTGTACAAACCTAATATCACAAATACCATTATTGTACAAGCTTGATATCACCAATACCATAACTGTATAAGCTTGAAATCACCAATACCATAATTATACAAGCTTGATATCACAAATACCATGATTGTGTTAGACAACATTGTGACTGATACAAATAGCATGATTGTACAAGATTGATATCACATATTGCAACACTGAGTTCATTTGCTCAATCTGCATGAGTGACTTAGCTGCATAGTTCTTGTGCAAAGTGCGTTCTTAAGGGAAACATTGCGCTAGCTAGTTTGCTATAGATATTTCTTTGCTTTAACAAAAATCTTTCGGCCATTAATAAAATTTGAACTTAAATAATCACAAAGAAACACTAAGAAGTATAACTTTTTCATCCGTGGCCTCAAAATCTACCTACGTTCAACCTCACAAATCACCATGGTCAGCTCGATAAAAAATAATCAACATAAGTTCGAGGTTGCGGGAGAAGCAAGCGTGTGTCGCAGAAAGGAAGTGTGTGAGGACAGAATTTAGGGATGGTTCTCAGAGGAAATTAAAATTCTGCAAGTTTCCCAAAAGAATTCGTCTTTGGCGGTGTACTGATAATGACGCGTAGTTAATTTAGACAGTATTGTGTGTGAGATTATATTTATGGTGCTAATTGTTGCAGTTATACTTCTCATTTGGCTTAACCTTAATATTTATAGATCTGTATCTGTGTTTTGTCCCTGTGCTTAACTTGATGTTCCCATTTATCTTTTATTTAATTGTGTTTCCTTGGCGAGAAGTGAAACTTTTTACAAACCAGGAAATTTTAGTTAGAAGTCGGACATAGTGTTTTATTACTAAATGCTCAATGATTTATGGACTCAGAGAAGTAGTTGCTGTGCTTCTTTATTAATTTTTGTCTGGTTTTGTGGCAGAAAATTCTTCTACTCCCGTGTAATGATAGTAGATTAAGTTAAAAAGTGTGCTTACGTATGGTCAGTTAACATCATTAAAAAAAAACTTTTTTAGCTCGTTGTGCGATTGCTTGCGTGAATCACCTAAGCCCTGGAAAGAATAAATTGAAAATTATACATGTAGTAACATCAATTGCTTTTGAATACAATAGCTGGCAAGTTAAATTGGAAAAGAAGTTATGGGTAAAGTTAAACGAGTCTGTCGGAAGATCTGTTTCATCGCTCACAAACAAGATGACTTTCAATGCTAAAAGTTTTCCTCAAGTCTGAATTACAGACTCTTTGTTGCACCACGGGCAGAGAGCTGCGCGATACCTTGAAACCATCAGAACTGATGCACTTATTTTGGTTTTAATACTGCCTTTACGAGACCTGCCTAATGATTCGTTGTAGTTCTTCCTCGAAATTGACTTCCAAGCTGCCTTCGATTTTTCTCGATTCGCTACAGCTGGAAGGCTTTGATATGCACGTGTGAGTTTGATGAGCCTGATCAGAAGTACAGCATCAAAATTGTAGTTGATGAATACATTCATGATGCGTTATTTGCCACAAAAACTTGTTCAAAACACTTAAGCAATGCCAGTAGCCTCCTGAACTCTTTCCTGCGCTAGTATCGTATTTTCATTGATGATATATGGGCTTTAAAGAATTGCTCTAATACTGAGATTTCTTTGATGAAATGCAGGCTGTAAAAAATTACGCTAATACGATAATTTTATTAATGAAATACGGGCCGCAAGGAATTGCATGTTGTCACCCTGAATAGCAGTGAGTTTTGTCTGTATGTCGCTTTCTGTATGAGATTCCTACAGTATGAGATTCTTACAGCATTCTGTCTAAAACCCGGCATGTTTTGTAGACGCTAAGATGACCTTATTGTGCGCATTGGCTCTCCCGCTGGATCTTTTGAGTTATATTTTGAACTTTGCAATAAATGTTCTAAATCTCTGCCTCTTTCTTACCCTCAGCTTTAAGTCGATGAGTCTTACCCTCAAAGACAAGCGCGGAATCCTCTGAAGTAATAAATTTAAGTTTCAGAGTAATCTAAGATAAACTTTCTGCTAAGTCTTCCAAAAAATATGCTTTTCATTTTTCAAAATCACATGAAGCAACCATTAGCAGCAAATATTTACTATGCAGAAAATAGTTCATAACTAATATTTATTATTTTTGAGTTCTAACCTTCGGTCAAAATTAGGAGATAAAATTTGAGCTGGTAAAATTTTAAAATTTTAAAATATGAAACCATACACAGCATCTGTGCACGTGATCCTCTGTGCGTGTGTTCCATTCTGCGAACAATAATTTCAGAAAAATGTAATCCGTATGATATTTTTTCACTAAATTCGAAAATGCACGAAACTCTATGTATGAAACTCCGTCTATATGCAAATTTTCGAGCGTAGATCACGGAAAACTCATAAGTTTTTGTACAAATGTAACTGATTTTTTGCTAGCGAATATAAAAATTTTGTTGGTAAAAAGTGCGCTCCGATAAATTGAATAATTTAGCATTTCTCATTGTTTTAAACGGAAATCTAGGATCTAACGTGTTTCTTAAAGCACTTCTGATCAGTTTTTGCATAAATTAACGATTTTTTTTATGAAATTCTACCAAAAACGGATAGATATACATTGATGATATTTTCCCACTACAATTAGAAATTGCACACAACTCTATGAAACTCCATTTATATGCAAAAATTCAGGCGTAGATCACGGAAAACATCAGTTTTTGCACAAATGTATCTGATTTTTTACAAGCGAATCTAAAATTTCTGCTGGTAAAAAGTGTGTTCAGGTGAATTGAAAAATGTTGCAATTCTCTTTGTCTTAAACGGAAATCTATGATCTAACGTGTTTCTTAATGCCCCTCTGATCAGTTTTTGTATACATAAATTTAAAAAATTCTAGAAATCCTAGAAAAAACGTAAGAATATACATATATGATGTTTTCATAAAATTCGAAATTGTAAAAAACTTCATGAAACTCCGTCTATAAGCAAATATTCGGGCGTAGATCACGAAAAACACATCAGTGTTTGCCCAAATTTATTTGTTTTTTGCTAACGAATCTAACACTTTTGTTGGTAAAAAATGCTCTCAATTAAATTGAAAAATGTTGCGTTTTTCATGTTTTTAAACGGAAATCTATGATCTAACGTGTTTCTTAATGCTTAAACATAGACTTAGATTTGAGGGCCAGCGCTGGCTGGGGTCTTTATAACAGACTTTAATTTCCTTTAATACACACAATCACACACATACAACAGGGTGGCATCCCAGAGTGTTTCTCCTGTGAGCCAGGGTCGTCTAAAGTAATTCTTCTAGGGTAACCCTGAGTCATTCCATGCAAAGGAACCAGCCAAGTGAGGGCATCACTGGGAGATCCAGCTCATCATAAACAACCATCATGCTTAGCAGGTCGTCACATTCTAGTCCAGGAAACTGACTATTCAACATCAATGTCTCTTATTCCATGCATGCACTAAGAAATTTTTTACTGTTTCCACAACAGTCATGTTGCATTCCTCATACAGCCTTGCAAGATATCTCACACCAGGGTCTTCCTTAATACACCTAGCATTCCACTGGTTCTCTCCATACTGCTCATGGACCACATCCATGAAACTCTCTTGCTCATGCTCGTATTTACTACATTCTAGGACTAGATGTTGAATTGTTTCCTCTACTCCTTTGTTACACTGCAGACATAACCTTGTATTCCCCTCATTCCACCTCCATGTATGCCTATTCACACTTAATGCCTTACATCTGACGGCAAACAAGAGTTGGCTTCCAAAACTTCCATCATAAAACATTTCAATCCTTGGACAATACTTATGGGCATACCAAGTTAAAGTAGTTTTCCCATTTATACTACGCTTCTATTTGTTCAAAACGTAATCTTTTGTTGTTTTTTTAATTTCTTTCTTCCACTTATTGCAATCCCACTCCAGTCCTTCACTTCCATGATTTCTCAAAAATCAAACATCTATAGGTCTTTCAGTTCTAACACAAACAATCTTCGGAATCTTTAGTTTTCTTGCATGCCCCCAGCAAATTTTCTCCTATAGACTTTCACTCAGATTCCACTTAAAAATTTGTTTAACCCACCTTTTATTCCCCATTCGCTTAATTCCCACCTTATAATTCAACACAACCTTTACCGTTCTTTCAGGAAACAGACTCCACCCTAGATCCCCTCTAATAGCTTCTACAGCTGTCCATTTTGAGGTGCCTAATGCCAAATGCCCTACCCTATTCTGCAGTTCCTCCAACTTTTCAAGGTCTCCTCCATTCCATGCAATAACATTCATGCCAAACATTACGCTAGGTAGCGAAATATACTTCCAAATTTCTCTGACACATTCATACCTGCTGTGTACTTGACCAACTGCTTAGTCTTCCCCACCACTGCAAAGCTTTTACCACTTTCTCACCTTTTGCTCCTTCACATCCATCTTCACTCAATATACATCCTAGGTACTTATAGTCCTTATTTATGCCTACATTAACTTCTCCAATGTTCCACTTTCTATCTCTATTAGTCTCATCATCGCTTGTAATTAAGACTGTACTTTTATCTCCTCCAAATTTCATCTTTAAATCTATACCGTATCCATTCAGAATCTCAAGCATCTTTTGCAGTTCCTGCTCTGATTTACCAACCACAACAATGTCATCAG
>VCRD01009285.1:0-12798 GCA_006783055.1 Trinorchestia longiramus
CTGAAAAACCTCCTGGATTCCGGAGTGAATTCATGCAAACCACGGATGTGAAACTGGAAGTCCATTTTAGTGTGCTGTATCGAAAAAATCTGCCGAAACAACATCGAATTGAGATTTACTCTGTGCCTAGAATAGCTATTAAAACGTAACTAGGGGCAATATCTCATAATCGCGTGAATCTTGGATAATACATGGTATGCAATGTAATTCTGCATACCTTCAATGAATCAGATACTAAATAGAAGATTTTCGCTATAAGTTTTCGTATAGTGCTAATTGAAGGTTTTGATACCTAAAGGTAGCGTAATATACGTGTTTTCGGCAATTCTGCACTTGATTCAACGACGATGTGAAAAACCTCTTGGATTCCGCAGTGAATTCATTGAAAACAGGGATCTAAAACTGGAAGTCCATGTTAGTGTGTTGTAACGTGCATATCTGTCGAAACAACATCGAATTGAGATTTACCCTGCGCCCAGAGTACCAATTCGAACATAAGTATGGGTAATTTCTCAAATTCGCGTATAGCTTGGATAAAACATGGTATGCCATGAAATTCTGCCTGCATTCAACAAATCAGCCACAAAAAAAAAACATTTTCGCCATAGGTTATCGTATAATGCCAGTTGAAAATTTTGATACCCAGAGGTAGCATAATTTTTGTGTTGTCTGCAATTTCACGCTTCATTCAATAGCAATATGGAAAATCTCGTAGATTCTGCAGTGAATTCATGCAAACCACGGACCTGAAACTGGAAGTCCATTTTAGTGTGCTGTATCGAAAAAATCTGCCGAAACAACAACGAATTGAGATTTACCCCGTGCCTAGAATAGCGATTGGAACGTAACTAGGGGCAATGTCTCATAATCGCGGGAATCTTGGATAATACATGGTATGCCATGTAATTCTTCATGCCTTCAACGCATCAGAAACAAAATAGAAGATTTTGCTATAGGTTTTCGGATAATGCCCATTGGAGGTTTTGATACCTAGAGGTAGCGTAATCTATGTGTTTTAGGCCACTCTGCAATTCATTAAACGACGATGTTGAAAACCTCGTCGATTCCGCATGGAATTCATGCAAACCACGGATCTGAAACTGGAATTCCATTTTAGTATGCTGTATCAAGTATATGTTCCGAAATAACAACGAATTAAGATTTACCCTGTGTTTAGAATAACGATTGGAACGTAAGTAAGAGCAATGTCTCATATTCGCATAAATTTTGTATAAAACAAGATATGCAGTGTAATTCTTCATACCTTCAACGAATCAGAAACAAATAAAAGATTTTCGCTCTAAGTTTTCGTATAATGCCAATTGAAGGTTTTGATACTTAGAGGTAGCATAATCTTTGTGTTTTGGCAATTCTGCAATTCATTCAATTACAATGTGAAAAACCTCGTGGATTCTGCAGTGAATTCATGCAAACCCTGGATCTGAAACTGGAAGTCCATTTTACTGTGCTGTATCGACCATATCTACCGAAACAAAATCGAAAAGAGATTTATTCTATGCCTGGAATAGTAATTGAAACATAAGTAGGGGCAATATCTCATATTTGCATAAATCTTATATAGAAGATAGATATGCAATTTAATTTTGCATACCTTCTACTAATCAAAGAAAAAATAGAAGATTTTCGCTTAGAGTTTTCCTATAATGCCAATTCAACTTTTTGATAACTAGAGGTAACATAATATATGTGTTTTCGGCAATTCTACACTTTATTCAATGACAATGTGAAAACCTCTTGGATTCCGTAGTGAATTCATGCAAAACAGGGATCTAAAACTGGAAGTCCATGTTAATGTCTTGTATCATGAATATCTGCAGAAACAACACCGAATTGAGATTTACCCTGCGCCTAGAATAGCAATTCGAACGTAAGTAGGGATAATTTCTCAAATTTGCATGAATTTTGGATAAGTCATGCTATGCAATGTAATTCTGCATACCTTCAACCAATGAGACAAAAAATTAGAAGATTTTCTCTATAGGGCGTCGTATAATGCCAACTGACAATTTGATACCAAGAGGTAGCATAATCTATGTGTTTTCAGCAATTCTGCCCTTCATTCAATGAGATTGAGACAAATCAGGTTTAATTCCTACATGTAGCATAATCTATGTGTTTTAGGCAAGTCTGCTCGTCATTCAATGAAAATGTGATAAACCTCGTGGATTCTGCATTGAATTCTTGCAAACCACGGATCTGAAACTGGAAGTTTATATAAGTGTGCTATATCGATTATATCTTCCAAAATAACATCGAATTGAGATTTACTCCGCGCCTAGAACAGCGATTCAAACGTAAGTTGGGGGAATTTCTTAAATTCGCATGAGTTTTGAATCAAACATGGTATGCAATGTATTTCTTCATACCTTCAACGCATCAGAAACAAAATAGAAGATTTTTGCTATAAGTTTTCGTATAATACCAATTGGGGGTTTTGATACCTAGAGGTAGCATTATCTATGTATTTTAGGCACTTCATTCAACGACAATGTGAAAAACCTCATTGATTCCGCAGTGAATTCATGCAAACCACGAATGTGAAACTGGAAGTCCATGTTAATGTGCTCTATCGAGCATGTCAGCCGAAACAACATCGAATTGAGATTTACTCCGCGCCTAGAAAAGCGATTAAACGTAAGTAGGGGAAATTTCTCAAATTCTTGTGAATCATGGATAAAACATGGTATGCGATGTAATTCTGCATACCTTTAACCAATCAGGTACAAAATAGTTCATTTTCGCTATAAGTTTTCAGCTAATGCCAATTGAAGGTTTTGATTCCTAGAAGTAGCGTAATCTATGTGTTTTAAACCATTCTGCAATTCATTCAACGACAATGTGAAAAACCTCGGGGATTCTGCAGTGAATTCATGCAAACCATGGATCTAAAAGTGGAAGTCCATATTAGTGTGCTGTATCGTGCGTATCTGCCGCAACAACATCGAACTGAGATTTACCCTGATCCTAAAATAGCAATTTAAACATAAGTAGAGGTAAATTCTGGAATTCGCGTGAATCTTGGATAAAACATGGTATGCAATGGTATTCTGCATACCTTCAACGAATTAGACACATAATAGAAGATTTTCGTAACAAGTTTTCACATAATGCCAATTGAAGGTTTTGATACCTAGAGGTAGCGTAATCTATGTGTTTTAGACCCTTCTGCAATTCATTCAACGACAATGTTGAAAACCTCGTGGATTCCGCATGTAATTCATGCAAACCACGGATCTGAAACCGGAAGTCCATTTTAGTGTATGTATCAAGTATATCCCGAACTAACAACGAATTGAGATTTGCCCTGTGCCAGAATAGCGATCGGAACGTAGGTAAGGACAATGTCTCATATTCGCATAAATCTTGTATAAAACAGGATATGCAATGTAATTCTGCATACCTTCAACAAATCAAACACAAAATAGAAGATTTTTGCTATAGGTTTCTGCATAATACCAATTGAAGGTTTTGATACCCTGAGGTAGCATAATATATGTGTTTCCTGGAATTCTGCACTTCATTCCATTATAATTAGAAAAACTGTGTGGATTCTGCAGTGAATTCATGCAAACCACGGATCTAAAACTGGAAGTCTATTTTAGTGTGCTGTATCGAGTATATTTTCCAAAACAACATCGAATTGAGATTTACTCTGCACCTATAACAGCGCTTAGAACGTAAGTAGGGGCAATTTCTCAAATTGGCGTGAATCTTGGAT
The DNA here is from genome assembly GCA_006783055.1 of Trinorchestia longiramus. Lineage (NCBI taxonomy): Eukaryota > Metazoa > Arthropoda > Malacostraca > Amphipoda > Talitridae > Trinorchestia > Trinorchestia longiramus. The sequence continues at coordinate 3,740 of VCRD01009285.1, forward strand.
AATACATGGTATGCAATGACTCTCTGCAGAACTTTAACCAATCGGACACAAAATAGAAGATTTTCGCTAAAGGTTGTCGTATAATGCCTATTGAAGGCTTTGATACCTAAAGTTAGCACAATCTATGTGTTTTAGGCAATTTTGCACTTCATTCAATGACAATGTAAAAAACCTCGTTTATTCCGCAGTGAATTCATACAAACCATGGATCTGAAACTGGAAGTCCGTGTTAGCGTGCTCTATCGAGTAGATCTACCGAAACAACCTCGAATTGAGATATACCCTGCGCCTGGAATAGCGATTCGAACGTAAGTAGGAGCAGTATATCATATTCGCGTGAATCTTGGATAATAAATGGTATGCAATGTACTTCTGCATACATTGAACGAAACAGACCCAGATAGAAGATTTTCGCAAGAGGTTTTCATATAATGCCAATTGAACGTTTTGATTCCTACATGTAGCATAATCTATCTGTTTTAGGCAAGTCTGCTCGTCATTGAATGAAAATGTGATAAACCTCGTGGATTCTGCAGTGAATTCTTGCAAACCCCAGATCTGAAACTGGAAGTCCATATTAGGGTGCTGTATCGATTATATCTTCCGAAATAACATCGAATTGAGATTTACTCTGCCCCTAGAACAGCGATTCAACCGTAAGTAAAGGGAATTTCTTAAATTCGCGTGAGTTTTGAATAAAACATGGTATGCAATGTACTTCTTCATATCTTCAACGCATCAGACACAGAATAGAAGATTTTTGCTATAAGTTTTCGTATAACACTAATTGGAGGTTTTGATACCCAGAGGTAGCATTATCTATGTATTTTAGGCAATTTTGCACTTCATTCAACGACAATGTGAAAAACCTCGTGGATTCCGCAGTGAATTCATGCAAACCACGAATCTGAAACTGGAAGTCCATGTTAGTGTGCTCTATCTAGCATATCTGCCGAAACAACATCGAGTTGAGAGTTACTCCGCGACTAGAAAAGCGATTACAATGTAAGTAGGGGCAATTTCTCAAATTCTTGTGAATCTTGGATAAAACATGGTATGCGATGTATTTCTGCATACCTTCAACGAATCAGGTACAAAATAGGAGATTTTCGCTATGAGTTTTCATTTATTGCCAATTGAAGGTTTTGATACCTAGAGGTAGCGTAATCTATGTGTTTTAGGCCATTCTACAATTCATTCAACGAATGTGTTGAAAACTTCGTGGATTCTGCAGTGGATTCATGCAACCCACGGATCTGAAACTGGAAGTCCATTTTAGTGAGCTGTATCGAGCAAATCAGCCGAAAAATACACCGAATTGAGATTTATTTTGTGCCTGGAATAGTAATTGGTACATAAGTAGGGGCAATTTCTCAAATTTGCATGAATTTTGGATACTACATGGTATGCAATGTAATTCTGCATACCTTCAACCAATCAGATACAAAATAGAAGATGTCTGCTCTAAGTTTTCGTATAATGCCAATTCAAGGTTTTGATATCTAGAGGTAGCATAATCTATGTGTTTTAGGCAATTCTGCACTTCATTCAACAACAATGTGAAAAACCTCGTGGATTCTGCAATGAATTCATGCAAACTATTGATCTAAAACTGGAAGTCCACATTAGTGTGCTGTATCGAGCGTATCTGCCCCAACAACATCGATTTGAGATTTACCCTGATCCTAAAATAGCAATTCAAACGTATTGGAGGTAAATTCTCGAATTCGCGTGAATCTTGTATAAAACATGGTATGCAATGTTATTCTGCATACCTGCAACGAATTAGACACATAATAGAAGATTTTCGTTATAAGATTCTGCATAATGCCAATTGAAGGTTTTGATACCTAGAGGTAGCGTAATCTGTGTTTCAGGCCATTCTGCATTTCATTCAACGAAAATGTTGAAAACCTCGTGGATTCAGCAGTGAATTCATGCAAACCACGGATCTGAAACTGGAAGTCCATTTTAGTGTGCTGTATCGAGCAAAATCTGCCGAAAAAACATCGAATTGTGATTTACTCTGCGCCTAGAACAGCGATCAAAACGTGAGTAGGAGTAATTTCTCAAATTCCCGTGAATCTTGGATAAAACATGGTCTGCAAAGTAATTCTGGATATTTTCAACAAATTAGCTACAAAATAGAACATTTTCGCCATACGTTTTCGTATAATGCCTATTGAAAATTTTGGTACCTGGAAGTAGCATAATCTTTGTGTTTTCTACAATTTTGCACTTCATTCAATAACAATCTGAAAAACCTCGTGGATTCCGCAGTGAATTCATGCAAACCACGGATCTGAAACTGAAAGCCTATGTAAGTGCGCTGTATCGAGTATATCTTCTTAAATAACAACGAATTGAGATTTACTCTGTACCTAGAATAGCGATTCGAATATAGGAACGGGACTGTCTCATATATGCATAAATCTTGTATAAAACAAGGTATGTAATGTAATTCTGCATACTTTCAGCAAATCAGACACAAAATAGAAGATTTTCGCTATAGGATTTCGTATAATACCAGTTGAAGGTTTTGATACCTTCAGGTAGAATATTATGTGTTTTCGGCAATTGTGCACTTCATTCAATGACAATGTGAAAATCCTCGTGAATTGTGCAAAACAATTCATGCAAAACCGGAATCTAAAAGTGTAAGTCCATGTTAAAGTTTTGAATCGTGGAAATCCGCCGAAACAACGTCGAATTGAAATTTACCCTGCGCCTAGAATAGCAATTCGAACGTAGGTAGTGGTAATATGTCAAATGCGCGTGAAGCTTGGATAAAACATGGTATGCCATTAAATTCTGCATACTTTCAACAAATCAGCCACAAAAAAGAACATTTTCGCCATAGGTTTTCACATAATGCCAATTGAAAATTTTGATCCCTAGAGGTAGCATAATTGCGTTTTCTGCAATTTTCCACTTCATTCAATAACAATCTGAAAAACCTCATGGATTCTGCAGTGAATTCATGCAAACCACGGATCTGAAACTGGAAGTCCTTTTTAGTGTGCTGTATCGAGCAAAATCTGCCGAAACAACATCGAATTGAGATTTACTCTGCGCCTAGAACAGCGATCAAAACGTAGGTAGGGGTAATTTCTTAAATTCCCGTGAATCTTAAATAAAAGATGGTCTGCAAAGATATTCTGCATATTTTCATCAAATCAGCTACAAAAAAAGAACATTTTCGCCATAGGTTTTCGTATAATGCTTTTCAAAAATTTTGGTACCTAGAGGTAGCATAATCTTTGTGTTTTCTGCAATTTTGCAGTTCATTCAATAACAATCTGAAAAACCTCGTGCATTCTGCAGTGAATTCATGCAAACCACGGATCTGAAACTGGAAGTCCATGTTAGTGTGCTGCATCGAGTATATCTTCCGAAATAACAACGAATTGAGATTTACCCTGTGCCTAAAATAGCGATTAAAACGTATCTAGGGGCAATATCTTATATTCGCGTGAATCTTGAATAAAACATGGTATGCAATGAAATTTTGCATTCTTTCATCAAATCGCCCACTAAAAATAACATTTTCGCCATAGGTTTTCGCATAATGCCAATTGGAATTTTTGATACCCAGAGGTAGCATAATCTTTGTGTTTTCTGCAATTTCGCATTTCATTCAAGAACAATCAGAAAAACCGCGTGGATTCTGCAGTGAATTCATGCAAACCACAGATCTGAAACTGGAAGTCCATGTAAGTGTGCTGTACCGAGTATACATTCCAAAATAAGAACGAATTGAGATTTACCCTGTGCCGAAAATGGCGATTGGAACGTAAGTAGGGCAATGTCCCATATTTGCACAAATCTTGTATAAAACAAGGTATACAATGTAATTCTGCATACCTTCAACGCATCAGACACAAAATAGAAGATTTTCGCCATAGGTTTTCGTATAATGCCTATTGGAGGTTTTAATACCTAGAGTGAGCGTAATATATGTGTTTTCGTCAATTCTGCCCTTCATTCAATTACAATGTGAAAAACCTCGTGGATTCCGTAGTGAATTCATGCAAACCACGAATCCGAAACTGGAAGTCCATGTTATTGTGCTCTATCGAGCATATCTGCGGAAACAACATCGAATTGAGATTTACTCCGCGCCTAAAAAAGCGATTAAAACGTAAGTAGGGGGCATTTCTCAAATTCTTGTGAATCTTGGATAAAACATGGTATGCGATGTAATTCTGCATACCTTCAACGAATCAGGAAAAAAAATAAAAGATATTCGCTATAAGTTTTCATATAATCCTAATTGAAGGTATTGATACCCAGAGGTAGCATAATCTATCTGTTTTAGGCAATTCTGCACTTCATTCAACGACAATGTGAAAACCTCGTGGATTCCGCAGTGAATTCATTCAAACTACGAATCCGAAACTGGAAGTCCATATTAGTGTGCTGTATCGTGCGTCTCTGCTGCAACAACATCGAATTGAGATTTTATCGCGAATTTTGAACGCCAGAAATGTTCACGACACTTAATGAGTAAAATCAAGGTTTTTTAATCTAATTTATTTGCTTTAAATCAAGTAGCAATTAAATATTTTTGTATTTCATTGATTTTATTATCTAATTTGACGAAAAAAGAATAGTTAGGGTTTTAAGCTGTCCCTCCAATAAAACTGGAGTCTCTTCAAGCAATTAAGGTGACGTTTAATTGAGGTCTGCGAGAGCCAGAACATAATCACCAGCTTGGTCGACTGGTGAGCGAATCTGCTTGCGAGCGAAAAGACCCGGGTTCGAATCCCGCTGCCGACATGGTTGACGCGGCTAGAAATACGGCATGGGACTTGGGTAAAACAACCGAATAATTATTGAAGTAATTATCCGACCCAAGAATGGGCCAGAAGGTTCGTTCCTATAGCCTCATTCTATTCTAAATAGATAACTGGAGAGAACGGTTAGCCTCAGCACCCCTATGCTTGAGTCTGTCGGTCCCTGGGGTCTAGAGCCGGAATGTCGGCTCTCACCATTCGAACCGCGCTCAATATGAATCTTAGATTGCGCACGCTGAACTCCAGTGGCAAAGGGCACCGATAATCCATGCTCCAAGATTGCAGACGCACAACCTTGGGCTCCCACTTCTTCCTGCCGCTAAATTATAGATTCTTATCAAGCTCTACGGAATACCGGGTAAATGTTGATATTAATACCAAATGTAGTTCAGGGACCTAACTGTAGGCAAGCAACCTACCATTGACAGCGAGGACTTATGCACTGAAAAGAGTTCGGCCGTCGCTGTCACAAAGCTGGTAGCAACCACCCAATGTATTTGTACTGTTGAAAATTAACGAATTAGTTACTCTAATAATTGATTCAGCATGAAGAATTTCAGTATGGTGATATTTCAGATAACTTACGAATGCCTGATACAAACCTAAAAGATACGTGCTCTTTCAGTGTTTCCATCGGAAACTGCTAGGCGTGTTGGAAATTTAAAGATAGTTGAAAATAGTTAAAGAAGCATACTCTACATTAGATAGTAAAGAATAGTAGTAGTTTTAAGTTTAGAAAGGAAGAGGAAATTTTAATTTACAGAGTAGAATTCTGAGTTGAGAGTCTTTTCAGACCCTCATTATTAGACGAATTCACTCGTATTTAAGTAATTTTAATTTAAAGATAGACAACAGTCTAATTTTAAGTTATTTATTTTGAGGTCTGGTTAGACCAGTTAAGATATGGAGTACGCATCAGACAATTGGTGCTAGGCTGCACAACAAAACAAAACGAAAGAAATTCTATTCAAAAAACACAAAATATAGGCAGGGGAAAGCAAGGAAGAAGTAGAACGTCACGTCTGCCGACGATGGAGCAGGAACAGCTTCCACCACAGCACGCAGCCAGATGACTTCGCTTCACACTGCAGTGAACTTTGTAGTCTGAACGAGTGCCATACGGACAATTGGGCGGTTTGGGACCGGATGGGGTTCCACGATGGAGCAGGATTAGTTTCCACCATCAGCTCGCAGCCCGACGACCCCACTCCACACTTTCATCGAATCCTTGAAGTTTGAACAGACTAGACAAATGCAATACGGACAATTTAGTCGGTTTGGGACCGGAAGGAACCTCTGAACGCGATGGCGCTGAAACTCTTCATAAGTAATAATCCCCTTCATTCATCCGCCTCTCACTATATAGGTACTTTTGCTACTTATTCCTAGTTCTTTGTATGAGTAGAGTAGTTCAGAAACTACATTAATCCTATCGAAAGTGCAAATTTCAATACGCTTTTCTAGGCGCGGAGTAAATCTCAATTCGATGTTGTTTCGGCAGATATGTTCGATAGAGCACACTAACATGAACTTCCAGTTTCAGATTTGTGGTTTGCATGAATTCACTGCGGAATCCATGAGGTTTTTCACATTGTCATTGAATGAAGGGCAGAATTACCGAAAACACATATATTATGATATCTCAAGGTATCAAAACCTTCAATTGGTATTATACGAAAACCTGTAGCGAAAATCATCTATTTTGGTGTCTGATTCGTTGAAAGTATGCAGAATTACATTGCATACCTTGTTTTATACAAGATTTATGCGAATATTAGACATTGCCCTTTCCTACGTTCCAATCGCTATTCTAGGCACAGAGTAAATCTCAATTCGTTGTTATGTCGGAAGATATACTCGATACAGCACACTTACATAGACATCCAAGTTCAGATCCGTGGTTTGCACGAATTCACTGCGGAATACACGATGTTTTTCAGATTGTTATTGAATGAAGTGCAAAATTGCAGAATACACAGAGATAATGCTACCTCTACGTACCAAAATTTTGAATAGGCATTATACGAAAACCTATGGCAAAAATGTTCTTTTATGTAGCTGATTTGTTGAAAATATGCAGAATTTCTTTGCGGACCATGTTTTATCGAAGATTCACCGGAATTTGAGAAATAACCCCAACTTACGTTTTGATCGCTGTTCTAGTCGCAGAGTAAATCGCAATTCGATGTTGTTTCGGCAAATTTGCTCGCTACAGCACACTAAAATAGACTTCCAGTTTTAGATCCCTGGTTTGCATAAATTCACTACGGAATCGACGAGGTTTTTCACATTGTCATTGAATGAAGAGCAGACCTGCCTAAAACACAAAGATTATGCTACATGTAGGAATCAAAACGTTCAATTGGCATTACACGAAAACCTATGGCAAAAATCTTCCTTTTTGTTTCTGATTTGTTGAAGGTATGCAGAATTTCATTGCATACCATGTTTTATTCAAGCTTCACGCAAATTTGAGAAATTACCCCTACTTACGGTTAGTCGCTGTTCTAAGCGCAGAGTAAATCTCAATTTGATGTTGTTTCGGTAGATTTGCTCGACACAGCACACTAAAATGGGCTTCCAGTTTCGGATCCGTCGTTTGCATGAATTCACTGCGGAATCCACGAGATTTTTCGCATTGTCGTTGAATGAAGTGTAGAATTGCCTAAAACACATAGATTATGCTACCTCTAGGTATCAAAACCTTCAACTGGCATTATACGAAAATTTAGAGTGAAATTTTTTTTTGTGTGTCTGATTCGTTGAATGTATGCAAAATTACATTGCATACTATGTTTTAACGAAGATTCACGCGAATATGACATATTGCCCCCACTTACATTCCAATCGCTATTCTAGGTACAGAGTAAATCTCAATTTGATGTTTCCGCATATATGCTCGATACAGCACACTAACATATACTTCCAGTTTCAGATACTTGAATTGCATGAATTCACTGCGGAATCCACGAGGTTTTTCAGATTGTTATTGAATGAAGTGCAAAATTGTAGAAAACACAGAGATTATGCTACTTCTAGGTATTAAAATTTTCAATTGGCATTATATGAAAACCTATGGCGAAAATGTTCTTTTTTTGCTTATTGGTTGAAAGTATGCAGAATTTAATGGTATAACATGTTTTATCCAATCTTCACGCGCATTTGAGAAATTACCCCTACTTACGTTCGAATTGCTATTCTAAGCGCAGGGTAAATCTCAATTCCATGTTGTTTCGGCAGATATGCTCGATAGAGCACACTAACATGGACTTCCTGTTTCAGATTCGTGGTTTGCATGAATTCACTGCGGAATCCACGAGGTTTTTCACATTGTCATTGAATGAAGTGCAGAATTGCCGAAAACACATATATTATGCTAGCTCTAGGTATCAAAACCTCCAATGGGCATTATACGAAAACCTATAGCGAAAATCTTCTATTTTGTGTCTGAGTTGTTAAAAGTATGCAGAATTACATTGCCTACCTTGTTTTATACAAGATTTATGCGAATATTAGACAATGCCCCTACTTACGTTTCAATCGCTATTCTAGGCACAGAGTAAATCTCAATTCGTTGTTATTTCGGAAGATATAGTTGATACAGCACACTAACATAGACGTCTAGTTTCAGATATGTGGTTTGCATGAATTCACTACAGAATCTACGAGGTTTTTCAGATGGTTATTGAATGAAGCGTGAAATTGCAGATAACAAAAAAATTATGCTACCTCTAGGTATCAAAATTTTCAATTGGCATTATACGAAAACCTATGGCGAAAATGTTCTTTTTTGTGGGTGATTTGTTGAAAGCAGGCAGAATTTCATGGTATACCATGTTTTTTCCAAGCTTTACGCAAATTTGTGAAATTACCCATACCTACGTTCGAATTGGTGTTCTGTGCGCAGGGTATATCTCAATTCGATGTTGTTTCGGCAGATATGCACGTTACAACACACTAACATGGACTTCCAGTTTTAGATCCCTGTTTTGCGTGAATTCACTGCAGAATTCACGAGGTTTTTCTTCTGATCTGACATGTGTAGTATAACGTTTAAAGATTACCTAGTTCACAAAAGCTAAGTATAACTTCCAAAAAATTATCTGTTTCTTAGAAACTAGCCTGATTTTCATAACACATTTTACCTCCTGTCGGTAAAAATTGGGCTTGCAACTGGTAGTCAATTATTTTATATCTATCCTACAATACAGGATTTTTAAGTGCTAGCTTATAACCACAGAGAGTCTATCTACGATACCTTTG
>VCRD01009291.1:0-15111 GCA_006783055.1 Trinorchestia longiramus
ATGCTCCACAACATACAGCACATGTATATAACTGTTCCACAACATACAGCACATGTATATAACATGCTCCACAACATACAGTACATGTCTATAACATGTTCCACAACACACAGCACATGTATATAACATGCTCCACAACACACAGCACATGTATATAACATGCTCCACAACATACATCACATGTGTATAACATGCTCCACAACATACAGTACATGTCTATAACATGTTCTACAACATACATCACATGTATATAACATGCTCCACAACATACAGTACATGTCTATAACATGTTCCACAACATACAGCACATGTATATAACATGCTCCACAACATACAACACATGTATACAGAAAAAATTCATAATTTTGAGTTCAAATCACGTAGCATTTGTTTTGGACCTTGACGTGCAGTGACTGTACTGCAGTTCATTGCTTCAATTACTGATGAATACTAGCCTTCCTGCATCAAATAATTTTTATTGAAGAATACTAAACTTCTTATATTTCAGAATCAAAGATTTCAAATTTTTGCAACACAAAACAAATTAATTTTATACACAAGGAAGATAAAAACAGATAAAACAGAAGATAAAGAGAGAACAGATTCATATTTCTTTACAACCTACATTTCACACATGCACATACACGCACATATATGCACGCACACACTCAAACGTACATATACACACACACAGAACAATTTCAGTAGGTTTGAACAATGCATAATTTGATATCACAACGTTGCAATATAAGTTTGACTTGAGTGTAAAAATGAAAAGTGATTTTAAAATATGGAGGCCTTGACCATTTTTTAATCCACAGCAAACTGAAAAATTATATACATTTTACATGTACAGGAAATTACAGAGGGAATTTTCCATCCCACGGAATATTCATACACAATTTGTTGTTTGCTTGCTTGGTCCGTCTCTTTGTGACGTTCTTAAAAATTTAGATAGGAGGAAATTCGGTAGGGTATACATCTATTGTAAGCATTGTATTGTGGATACCAAAGGCACATACTTCAATGTGAAAACTCCTTCGCAAAGCCCGCGTCCACTGGCAAATCAAACGAAAATCGAAAATTCAGTAAAAACACGTGAATTTTTTTACGTGTGGGTCTACGAGTACTCCACATAAACATGAGATTACGGAGGAAATTTCCCATAGAAAAAGCAGTCCATACAGTTTGAAATAAAATTGTTGTGCACAATTGTAATGTAGGTTATATAAATAATGGATGTGCAAACAAGTAGATCCCTTAACATTTTATCGCGGAAAAAGAACAGAAATGGAGCTTAAGCTAAACACAGCTGGTCAAAATTATAAGATCAAACAATAAATTTCTGAATAGATTTACATAGAACGTTACAAAAACATTTTAATAACTAGAGTATCTTCCATCATTATTGATTACTTGAAAAATTCGCTTGGGCATGCTGGTTACAAGCTTTTGTACGAGGTCCACTGGGACTTTACCCCAAGTATCGAACACAGCCTTACGAAGACCCTCTTTGGTCTCAAATTGTAATCCATCTTCAAAAACTTCTTTGGCCATCCATCCCCAAAGATTTTCGATCGGGTTGAGAACTGGAGAACAAGGTGGATGGTTCAAGAGTTGGATATTATTGATATCAAATAACTGTTTCGAACGGCGAGCGTAGTGGACTGCTGCATTGACTTGTTGGAAAATCCAGTTTTCTCCACACATCCTGGGACACTCATTGAGGATAGAAGCACGTTCAAGCATGGTGACGTATCCGGCAGACGTTTGGCGACCTTCCACAACCTGTCACTCAAGCGTCCCATTGAAACAGAAAGCTCCCCACACCATCAATGATCCTCCTCCGCTATGCCTTGTTGAATAAGTTTCATTCGGAACAGATTTGTCATGCCAGTAGTGCTGAAACCCATCAGGGTTATCGAGGTTAAACGTTTTCTCGCCAGAAAACACAACTTTCTTCCATTGTTCTATATCGAATGTTTAGTAATCTGTAGTAAATTGCATGCGAGAGGCTTTATGACCAAGCAGAAGATCGTTTCTGCAATCGTTTTAATTTATTAAAACCCTTATTATTTAACTGTCGCCGAATTGTACGAGAACTACAGCTTGCATCAATATTTGCCTTTATTTGCCTTGAAGTTTTGTTTGTGTTCTTCTTAACTTCCCTTCTTATTCGTCTTTCAAGATCATAAGCGATCTTTTTGGGTGCGACCGGTCGACTTTTTCGTTCCATATTCAGTAGGATTTTCCAAGAAGTTTGAGACGACAGTTTTACTCTTATTTAGTTCACTTGCAATTGCTCTATGTGACATGCCACGTTTTTCGAGTTCCACAATTCTACCGCGCTTATAATCTGTTAAAACTTGTCCTCTAGCCATATAGAAATTAATCGCGAGTGTTAGTAATTAGCCACGCACATCCTCATCATATCAGCTCTTCCATGCAACTGTCTGATTTGTTTACATTTTACCAAAGAACACCGTATTTCAATCTTGGTTTTATAATTATGACCAGGCATAATGAGATGTTTTTCATTCCCTGGCGAATAAAATATTAGGTACAACAATTTCCGAAAATCTTTTCTGCTAAAATTTTTTTCCACTGACCTTTGATAACTGTTAAGAGAAATTTTTCTGTTAACACCTTGCCTCCGATTGCCTGGCCGGTGTAAATCTTCACTTTGTACATATTATTACTAGAAGGCACTGTAAAATTTACAGAACCTAACCTAAGTGGCCTACATACGTACCACTTTGGAGTCAACGTGTTAAAGTAAATGCATGGACTCAAAACGTCAAGATCAGGTGCGGTCTTATCATTTTGACCAGCGGTATATATATATATATATATATATATATATATATATATATATATATATATATATATATATATATATATATATATATATATATATATATATATATATATATATATATATATATATATATATGCGGCAAGGACTACTATATAGTCAAGTAGTCCTTGATATGCGTATATACTCGTACATGTATCTGTATTCTGTAGGGAATTTAGCGAAGATTAGAAACCGAATTTATTTAAGTAGACGTGGATATCGGGCAGTTATTAGGTTGTTACAAAAATAGTGGCCGATTTCAGAAGCATGCATTTAATCCTTGGTAAATGAACAATAGAGATGTTAAACTTAGTCAAAATATGAACCCTGAGCAGCTATGCATCTCTGCCATCGGACTACGAGATTATTTATCCCTTGTTGATAAAAAGTTAATGGCTGTGATGCAACCACCTCTTGTTTAGACCTAAAAGTTTTACCATCCAAAAATGTGCTTAAGTGCTTGAATAAATGATAATCAGTAGGTGAAAGATANAGTAGAGGGAAAGAAGGGGAAAAGGGTGTAGAGGTGAGAGGGGCATAGGAGGACAGGGGCATAAGAGGTACAATAATTGAGGGTAGAAATTAGGCTTAACCATTAGGCCTAGGGTTCAGGTGACAGCAATTAGGCCTAGGGTTCAGGTGACAGGTCTGGTATGAGAAGTTACTAGATGTTTGATACACCTCACACCCCACACTCCACACTCCACACACTCTGTCACGAGAATGTCAAGGTTGTGGCAGGAATCGTGAGGTTTTCTCCAGGCTGCTGACAGCATTCCTGACTTGCTGACTCATCAGTCACGACTGACGCCAGCAGCAGCGTCAGCAGCAGCGTCAGCAGCTGCTGGCGTCTACTGAACATGTGACTATTCACTGAACAGTTCTGTGGTCTGAAATACTTGATTTATTCCCGTATTTACAATTACTGCATACATCAATACCGTATTTAATACTGTGTCTTTTACCGTATTTATAAACACTGTAGACATTTATACTGTATTTAATACTGTATCTGTAACCGCATTTATAAACAGTGTATACATTAATACTGTATTTAATACTGTATCTTTTACCGTATTTGATACCGTATCTTTTACTGTACTCGTTACTGTATTCGTGTGTGCGTGCATGTCAATGAATTCTGTGCTCTAGGTAGTGTTTTCATGTCTTTATTTTGTGTTACTCAAAACACATAAAAAACACATAAAACAAGCACAATTTACAAAACACAGGCAACACACGCATCACACACTACACACACACAACACATAACACACACAACACACTGCACACAATACATGCACACAACAAGTACACCACACTCAATGCACAATTCTAGAACATACATTGCAATATATGTATGTTCCCTCAACACCATTCAGCGTAAAGCAACGAAGATGATTCCAGAACTCCGCAATCTCAGCAACGAAAGACGTCTTCAACGCTTTGAACTTATCCCCCTAGATCAAAGAAGACTGTGAGGACAACTTATTGAGTCCTTTAAGTATCTCAACGACCTCAACAATGTTACCCTGGAAGGGCTTTTCGAAAGAGACAGTAACGTACGAACCAGAAATAACGGTCAAAAACTATTACTTTGAAACTTCACGACATTCCAAGCTATGAACTTTTTTCCCGTTAAAATTACAGTAACTTGGAACCAGCTGCCCGAAAACATCGTTTCTGCTGGCACTGTGAACACATTCAAAAATCGTCTCGACTAATTTTGGATTACAAACCCCTCAGTATTATAACGTACTTTCTTTATGTCCCTAACTTCTAGGGCCAGTGTATGATTGAGTCAAATGCACGTGACTGAAATGCGTGTGCGTGAGTGAAATGCGTGTACATGTCAGAATTGACTTACGTGGTTAAGGTGTACGCGATGATTGATGGATTTACTTTAGATGGCATGGGACTTGGGTATCAACCTGCGAATGGGCCAAACGGCTCGTTTCTATTACCTTATTCTATTCTATTCTATTCTATTCCAAAACAAACAAGCAGCACTACAAGTGCGTCCTGTATGATAATACGTGCATCACGTGAGGTACAATGACACGTGCATCATGTGAGGTACAATGACACGTGCATCATGTGAGGTACAATGACACGTGCATCACGTGAGGTACGAGAACACGTGCGTCACGTAAGGCAACAGCCTGGTGTTGAATAAACAAAGCAGTTCTCACCACACATTCTATATTTGTGCAACGCGAGCTCTCATGTGGCGGTGTCGGCAGCGCACTGCACGAGATCGTGCTTGCTTGCCTTCCTTGCTTTCGATTACTCACTCTCTCTCCCTGAGCCCAATATCATAACATGTATATTGAAAATCTTCAACCTGTATTTCTTTTAATACGTACATGTATGCATATATATATATATATATATATATATATATATATATATATATATATATATATATATACACACACATACATACTCAGGTTTCAAATCTGGAAATATAAATGGAAATTTTCAAATCAGTTTGAAAAATAGCGTCAGGTGTTTACTCATGTCGCACCTGATGAAGGCACCAGGTGACTGAAGGAGGCAGGTGCTAGTGCAGCTGATGAATGAAACATTTTCCTAATAAAAATTTCAATTGTTATTTACCTACTTGAAAGGGATGCTCCTTGATCAATTGTAGATCCCAATAATTTTCTAATTAATTTATTTTATTGTAGAATTTGTCGCACATCAATAACATGTCTCTGATACTTCATTTTTGATTCCTTGTAGTTTAATAGTTTGCTTCAAAATGATCTGAAATAATTAATTTTATTGATTCCTATTATAGCATAACTGACTTGTGCAATTCTTGTTCTGACTTCGGGAATTTTATAATGATCTTAAATAATTTTGTTGTTTGTGTGTAAACATTTGTGTTGCAGCTGTGTAGAAGCGGCGGCAAATAGAATAGAATAGAATAGAATAGAATAGAATAGAATAGAATAGAATAAGGCAATAGGAACGAGCCGTTTGGCCCATTCATGGTCGATACCCAAGTCCCATGCCGTCTTAAGTAAATCCTAATCTGACGCCTTTACTGATTTAGTGAAAATAAAATAAAATAAAAATAGTTACAAAACAGAAACAAATGTACACTGAGCTATACCTCAGCCTATACCTCAGCCTATACCTCAGCCTATACCTCAGCCTATACCTCAGCCTATACCTCAGCCTATACCTCAGCCTATACCTCAGCCTATACCTCAGCCTATTCCTATACAGAATATCTTACCCTATAAATCACATAAATTTCTTTCTTCTGCATGCATTGCTCAATAAAACACAACGCATGCCATACAAACACACACGGAACCAACACATATGGAACAAACACACACTGAATAAACACACAGGAAACACACACTGAACAAACACACAGGAAACACACAAACACACACGGAACAAACAAACAGGAAAGAAACACACACACAAACACACACGGAACAAACACACAGGAAAGAAACACACACACAAACACACAGGAAAGAAACACACACACACACAAACACACACGGAACAAACAAACAGGAAAGAAACACACACACACAAACACGCGTATTGTACGTTACTGAGGACACCTCAGCAACAGCAGAGGCACGCGCGTGCTGTATGTGGAGCAGAAATGTTTGATTTTCTGTACGCAACCTACAGCTGCGACCTGTATACGTTGTATGTGTCAGGTGTATGTGTCAGGTGTAACTGGCATGTGTAACTGGCAGGTGTATGTGTCAGGTGTAACTGGCAGGTGTATGTTTCAGGTATAACTGGCAGGTGTAACTGGCAGGTGTACTTTTCAACAGTGATTGTCAGGTGTTTGTGTCAGTTGTGCCCGTCAGGTGTAATTGTCAGGTGTATTTGCCAGGTGTACAAGTCAGGTGTGCCTGACAGGTGTACAAGTCAGGTGTGCCTGACAGGTGTACAAGTCAGGTGTGCCTGACAGGTGTACAAGTCAGGTGTGCCTGGCAGGTGTACAAGTCAGGTGTGCCTGGCAGGTGTACAAGTCAGGTGTGCCTGGCAGGTGTACAAGTCAGGTGTGCCTGGCAGGTGTACAAGTCAGGTGTGCCTGGCAGGTGTACAAGTCAGGTGTACCTGGCAGGTGTACAAGTCAGGTGTGCCTGGCAGGTGTACCTGTGTGTGTGTACCAGGTTTAATCAGGCAATGAAATGAGTGCGGTGTTAGGATTCGAACCCTGATCTACTGCAGCGACAGCGAGAGACAGTCTCCATATTTAACACCAGCGTAGGCCCATTTTTATAATCAGCATCATCAATTAATTATGATATGTTATGAGCGAGGGCTAATCAAGTCAACTCGATTAAAAACTTCTTCTCTCTCATCTTTGTTCTGAAATACCATTAGAACTCTTCATCCAACTTAAACGTTTGTTAATAATTTCAAAACCTCTCAATTGAAGTGCAACAAAAGCACTTCAAGATTTTTCTGTTGCATTATCGTTTCAATAACAAATACTTCACGTGTTTTTGTGTGTTTTCTTATCTTCTTATACTATTCGTACGAGTCAGTAACAACGTATTTGTGTATCCTCTTGCACTATTCGTACGAAGCAGTGACAGAGAGCACGTGCACTTTCTATCCTCCTACTCTCCGCCCTCTTGCCTTGTGAGCATCCTTTACAATGAACCTGTTTTGTATATAAGGCTTATGCATGGGAGTAACTCCCCAGCTTTCCCTGCCTAACTCGCTTTAGGAAACCGGTATCTCGGCTGATTGGAAACCACAAGTTAAATGACAGGATTTCCTGTTAGGAAACATGTAGAAAATGACGAGTAAAATAACGCCGTTCACGAACTAAAATCAATGGAAATAAAATAACGACGAATAGAAAGCAACGTCGTGTGGAAATTCTCATCCAGGATACCAGTCTCTTTAAATTTTTTTAATTTAATTAACTCTATCTACATGTACAGGTTGGCCCATAAGTAAGGTACCTTTTTAAAATTACTAGTGCAATGCCCGTTAATAATTTTTTCCCAAACGAATCAGTTTTGGGCTTGGGAAGAGAATCAGTTTTCTATCGGACAAACGTCTTTCTTGCTGTCGAAGTCTTGCTGCTTCTCTCTTACGGTTGGACATGTTTCTAGCCATGTTTACCTTTTTTGCCGGAATTCTATTCTGAAATATCCTCTATTATCTCTTTGAAGCTTTCTAAGAGAATCACAATTCGGAAAACAATAACTGAATTTCCAAATCTTTGGCCTTATACTAAGTGGTAGCCAGGTTACTGGTCAAACTATTTTAAAACATTTCTTTTCGCATTATCAATTGAAAATATCAAAGCATCATGATGAATCAACAGAAAAAAGTCCAAAGAAAATTTCTATTTGTAAAAATAAACCGATTGTGTATTCTGGATACCATAATGCAAGTGAAAGGGAATTGAATTGCCACAGAAAAATAATGCAATAGAATGATTTCTTGTATTTCTTAAGCTTCATCCTTGTTGCTATCAAAGCTATCGATTGGAAGAGTGTGACACACAGACAGACAGACGGACGGACTCGGCTCTATCATAGTATAGATTATAGCTATAAAACTAAAAATGGTAAAGAGATAGTTCAGAATGAAAGAAGAAATTTCAAAGTTTAATATAAATTTATAAATGAAACAATAAAATACGTTTAACTATGGAATACAATATCTTTTAAATGACCTCCATTATTGGTCAAACAATGGCGTGCTCTTTCAACGGTGCTGTTCATTACTTTCCTTAATATCTCTGGTGAAATGTTGTTGATCTCTTGAATGATGTTTAGTTTCAATTGCTGTAAAGTATCAGACATTTCAATGTAAATATTTTCCTTTAAGTATCCCCAGAGAAAGAAATCAGGAGCACTTAGATCTGGAGATCGAGGCGGCTACGATTTGTCACCAAAACGAGAAATTATTCTGTTTGAAAAAATTACTTGTAACATTTATATTGTTTCTTTCGCTGTGTGTACTGTAGCTCCATCTTGTTGGAAAAAGGTAATCTCTGTGTTATTATCTCCAATTTCAGGTATCAAATATTCTTGAATCATCTGTCTATACAGGTTTCCATTAACACAAATTGCATCACCATTAGCATCTTCAAAAAAATATGGTCCAATGATCCTCGAAGACTTGATGCCACACCATACTGTTACTTTAGCTGAGTGAAATGGACGTTCATGAATTTCTTTTGGATTTTCTGAACCAGAATCTGCAATTTTGCTTATTAACAAAACCATTGAGGTGAAAAATGCCTCATCAGTCATTATTAAATTCTTTACAAAGTTTTCATTTTCTGCAAGCTGCAGAAATCTATTCGCAAAATCTACTCGTTTTTGGTAGTCCGTAGGATAGAGTTCTTGAATTAATTGAATTTTATATGGATGATACTTTAGACCTTTTACCAAAATACGTTGCAGTGAGGTACGTGACATTCTCAGTTGATTTGAACGTCTCCTAGTTGACGTTTGGGGCCGATCAGCAACACCCGTTGCAACAAGCTGAATTAAAGCACCAATTCGAATGGTCCGTGGCCTGCCACAACGTTGTCTGTCTGCTGTTGTCCCAGTTTTTCTAAATTTCAATATCAGTTTTTTATGCACTTCTTCGAAGAACTTCTTTCAATACCATCAATATTCCTGTAATTCCTCTGAACTGCATTAACCAAACAATTACATCGGAGGTAAAGTTCCACTATTTTTGTTCGTTGTTCCATTTCGTAGCGATTCATTTTGGGGAGTAGATTTTATGAATTTTTGGGCACTATGTTGTGATTGTGGGTAGACTTGATACGCTGGTAGAAAACTTTGAAATCTCCTCATTCATTCTGAATTAACTAAATCTCTTAACCATTTGTAGTTTTATAGCTATACTAGTTTTAAAAAGGTACCTTACTTATGGGCCACCCTGTATTATGCACAACGTAGCTCCATCTTTCTTTGTGTGCGTCTGTCCCATTACTGCCTATCTATTACTGAAGAAAAATGATTGATCTGAAATCAGAAAGGGTATTAATGTACTAGCCAGTTCCCGTGGAAATTCTACGATTTGGATTTGGCTAATTTGAAATTATTGTAAAGATAAAAGCATTAAAAATTGATGACGAATTATTGTGTTTTAAATGAATAACTTTCATTTATATATACAGAACTTTCATTTCTGTAGTGAACATATGTGGTGAACATAATTAATACATTTTTCAGTTTTAACATTGGTACAATCAGAATCTGAATGTTTTTCATGAATATATACAGAACTTCCATTTCCTCTACTCTACCTTCCATCTTATCTACCGATAACATAGCCGTGTAAGAGAAGAAAACTAATAATGGAAAAAATTTATAGTGATCGGACGCCTTTTGTATCCAAAGTACAATGCTTGTAATACATGCATACCCCTTCAGATATAGCTCAATAATTTTCTTCAGTAATAGATAAGAAGTAATGGGACAAACAGACACAAATACAGAGAGAGAGAGAGATGAAGATACATAGTCCATTGTAAATGATTATAAGCAAAATACGCCATTTTTTCTCGCTCCCACATTTTTATTCAATTTTTTCTTTTGCACAGCTATGTTGTCGGTAGATAAGATACAGAACAGAAGTTCTGTATGTTTTCACGAAAAATATTCATTTAGAACACAATAATTCGTCGTAAATTTTTAATACATTAGTCTATAATAATTTCAAAATAGTCAAATGTAAACCGTGGAATTTCTCTGAAACTATCTAGTTCTAAATAAAACTCTGTTAGTGATTATTTATTAATATCTCTATTATTATGTCGAAATCATTCTGTTTCAAATGTTTCGTTTAGAAGTTTAGTGGTATTGCAAAAAAACGAGTAAGGACGAATGATGATTTACGTAATATTTCGCTCCGTCGAATAATAACCGTTTTTAGGGTCAATGACGCTCGTTGTTAGAAACCTATTTTATGTATTGGTTATGTAATATTAATATTTTTAAGTGTATTTTACACAAATTTGAATGGGAATAATTTGTTCGCAAATTTGGAATAAATTTCTTATGAATTATGCTTTCATTAGTTCCTTTTCTCATTGGACCACACGTAAAGTTCTCTTTCTGCATTGATCAATTTCTATATGTGTTTAATTTATGTATGTCTCAATGGGATGTACCATGAAGAAAGTGCTCTTTCGGAAACAAAGAGCACTTCATTTCATTAGAAAAAATGACAACAGAAGCTGCAAAGGTTCTTTAGTTCGATAACTGAAAATCAATTTAGCAATCGTATCGCTGTACTTGAATACAAGATACAACACTTTTGTCAGATGCATACTGTAGCTCTAAAACCTCTCTTTATTGCGGGCTAGTGTAGATTGTGCGTAACTTGTATTTCATTGTTATGTTCGACTTGCAAAATGAATTGCAAAACATAACAAAGTTGAAAGAAATGATTGACATGTTTTCTAACTTTTTCTGTTGCTAAAACAGCTCTTCTACAGGGTGCAGCAACATAACTTCCTTTTTCCAAAGCAAAGCACATTTAATAAAGGAAGTTATGTTGCTGGGCCCTGTATAAGCGCCAGAGTTGAGGGCGGTGTGTGTAAAGAGGATCAAATCCTACATATTTAGTAGCCATTTTCCTAGAAGGGACATGGGAAACGGACATGTTTTGTGCTCCTTTAACTGATGTGCCTCAGTTCCCAAAAAGTCGCGTTATTTTCCCTCTAGAATGTCTACAAATTTCAGTTTCACGCTACGTTTGAAATCTTAGAGTAAAATTTTTTTTGAGGTTAGGGTGATTTTAGAGTTTTGTTCTCATACGAAATCTGTTATTTTTTATCGTTAATTTTTAACTTTAACTTTGCTATGATATTAACAGGCATTGTTGTGAAATTATTGTACACATACATATAGTACGGTATGGGACAGACATGAACGGTAATGTACGTGTACCAAGCGTGAGGACATGCCAGTTGAAGTCAGTATACTGGACAGGTGAACACTGTACAAGCTGCGCACTGACTGTTACTCGTTCAACATTCAACATGTATATGTAATATCTCTTTTCAATATCTATATTCGAAATATATGTTCAATATCTATGTTCGACATATATGTATATTCAACTTCTAACATCTAAATTCAACATCTATATTCAATATCTATGTTCAGCATGTACTCGTTTATTCAACATCTATATTATGATCTGGGTAGCAGAATAATTAGCAAATAAAACGCTAGTTAACATTAGGTGGATATTATTTACAGAATTAATTAAAAATGAAATTTATACGCTTTGGGCAGCATAAACAGGCTCTCGTGCAAACATGCTGATCTCTAACTCCAACTCTAGTATAAATAACAAATCTCCAACTCCAATCACAGTACGATCAGCAAATCTCCAACTCCAACTCTAGTAGAAATAACAAATCTCCAACTCCAACCACAGAACGAACAAATCCCAATTACAACTCTAATTCGAGCAGAATGCCTCTATTTTTATGCCATACAACAAATCTCTACCACAATTCTATTCTAAATAATGTTTTCACCTGTAGTACACACAGAGTAAAAAACGTAGTACAGTAGTAATGCAGTACAAGTAAAGTAAGCAGTACAAAATTGAATGTAAGTTTGAGTGTGAGGACACAACTGTAGTTTGCAGTTATGATTATCATGATGATCACGCCTACAACCAATGCAACCACAGACTTGGTATTCAGTGACTGTGCTCATCGCTCATCATCTAGTGTGTGATGAAACTTTCATCTCTATCCCTGGCACGTCTGTGTGCACGTCTGTGTGCACGTCTGTGTGCACGTCTGTGCACATCTGTGCACGTAGGTGCACGTCAATGCACGTGACGTGTTGTGGGAAAAGAAAGAAAGCAAAAAGAACGTTTATTCGAATATTGTTGATAAATGAAATATTTAAAATTGGGTTTTAAATGCCTTGTCGTTAAGACCCTTTAGTGATAAGAGAATATTGGTTGGTCATTGCACAAACGGAGGTTAGTTCTCACAATTGTAGCAGAAATTAAGAATTGAAGTGCGCAAAAATTACACGAAGACGTTCACGTCGAAAAAAAATAACATCGAACATCATGTGACGGTTGGATTTTTAAGAGCAGGACTAAAATATTGTAATTAAATACGCAAGGCAGGATGAAAGTTAAGAATAGCGATTTTTTCAGTTTGCTGGTCAATGCCTCAGTTTGATGTGTGGTTAGTGTATGAAATTGAATTTATTAACTCGTATAACTGAACTTATTTGAGTTTATTGGAATCAAAAGTTATATATCAGAAAGAGACTATAAATGAGGAACGAAATTTAAACATATAACGTATTACCACAAGGGAAATACCAATGGAGTTGCTGTATATCAGAAGTTTCAAGTTTTCACATCTGCTTGTTATTACAAAATATTTACCAATTTTATTACATGAACTTCATGATTACACATTAAAAAATATATACAGGCGAGAATGCTGCTAGCAAGACAGATGTATAGTAAATATAGTACGCAAGGAAGGCAGAAATAAAATATAACGAGTACAGCATTCTCCATTTGCTGGGCAAAATCAGGGAGCTCCTTCATTAGGTATTAATATCACATAGACTTCGCTTGTCTTACTGTTAACAATTTTTGGGTCAAATGAGAAGTATTATTTGTTTTATTTTTGATATAAAATATAATATGAGACATCATTAAGTAGAATATTTTGTAAACAGGAAGCATAATTTTCAACCTAAAATGAGTCTGCTGAACTCTAGCTCAATTTAAACACATTTTCTGTGTTTAGCACAAAGCTAATATAAACATTTATTTTACAACTGCATTATCACTTGATTCTAGTAAGTGACATTTTAGATATACTGTTTTATCATCGTATTTTTGGTAATCCCTTTTAACGCATGTAGTATTCATGATTTATATTAAAACAAAGAGCATCCAGAAATTAGGTAACATGGGTAACCAAATGGTGGAACACAGCGCTAGTCTCAGGCATAGCTGTTAAGTAGTAGACTAACAAGTATTATTAATCAATAGTCTCAGGCATAGCTGTTAAGTAGTACACTAACAAGTATTATTAATCAATAGTCTCAGGCATAGCTGTTAAGTAGTACACTAACAAGTATTATTAATCAATAGTCTCAGGCATAGCTGTTAAGTAGTACACTAACAAGTATTATTAATCAATAGTCTCAGGCATAGCTGTTAAGTAGTACACCAACAAGTATTATTAATCAATAGTCTGAGGCATAGCTGTTAAGTAGTACACTAACAAGTATTATTAATCAATAGTCTCAGGCATAGCTGTTAAGTAGTACACTAACAAGTATTATTAATCAATACTAATCATATCTTGGACGACATGGCATGAATCGTCGGCGACTGTGATTGGTACAAAACAATGTTATCATTGAAGTAAAGTACAGGAAATATAGTCTTAATTTAATAGTAACGCTGTATTACAAATAATTTAAGTAGTATCGTAACATGGGAAACAATGATTAAGAATATATTGCATTAAATATGAGAAATAGGTTCATAAAATTATCATATCGGCCGGCTTGTGGTTTGCCCTTCACACGACAAGTCATGGGAATTTTATGGCTTTTTTGTTCATTTATGGTCCTGTAAACTTTTAGCCATTTATGGGCCTGTGGAACCATGAGAATTTACAGACCCAGTATGATTGACGGGCCCATTATAATGGACCGGATCCTTTACAGCTTATGAGCCCAGTAATGCCCCATTAAAATAGACTGGGCATCACGGGACCCATTATGATTTACGGGCCCATTACAATGGACCGGCGTACGGGGCCAGTAATACCCCAGTAAAATAGACTGAGCGTCACAACGCACAGCTCAATGACGTTCATGACCGCAAATCATCTCACATAGGCCTACAGTAGGACTCCTTTATACCGTCGTCATGACAACCAGGTTTCTTCTCTCCCTCTCTTTCTCCTCTTACCACTCTGGTCGAGTGGTGAGTGATCTACGCTAGTGCTGCCAAACCCCTCAATTGACTAACTTCATCTATTTCCGGCAACTTGCAGCTCATCTAGCGCCCCTACGAGCCTCTACCTCACGTCACAAGATGGACTGGAACAGTCGCTGGGGGCATCATCAATAGTCTTAAGATGTTAGCATTAACAATTGAAAATTAACGTTTATTTGACGCATGCTGAATGGGATGAAATTACATTCTTTCTCTCTCCCTTTCCTCCTCTTTCACTCCTTCTCCCTCCCCCTCTCCCCCTCTCCTAC
>VCRD01009293.1:8785-23886 GCA_006783055.1 Trinorchestia longiramus
ACCACCGAACATCACCACCACCACCACCGAACATCACCACCACCACCACCGAACATCACCACCACCAGCATACGCTAGAGGGCTCGCACGACCTTGGCTAGCAGAGGCAAGCGGGATTCGTCGGCCTCAAATTTACGCATCCCAAAGTGCCCGTCTGAGAATGTACGCAAACTGTACGTTCTTGTACGGTAAGTGCAAGAACGTACAAACATACACTGTCATATTTGTTCGCTTTACGGATACTGATGATGACCTTACAACAATAACCCATACTTGGGTAACCATTTATAGTGCAGACATGTAGAACTAAGCTCCAGTTGTGGAGTAAATTCTTGAGTGAAAACACATATTATTCCACTACATAATAATACACAGCTTGTTGCTTGCTTGGTCTGTGTCTCTGTGACGCTCTTAAGTATTTAGATAGGAGGAAATTCGGTAGGGTATACATGTATTGTAAGCATTGTATTGTGGATACCAAAGGCACATCCTTCAATGTGGAAACTCCTTCGCAAAGCCCGCGTTCATTGTCAAATCAAACGAAAAATTCAGTAAAACACGTGAATTTTCACGGGTGGGTCTACTAGTATATAACACTAAACAGTTCCCGTGGAAATTCCACTATTTAGATTTTACTAATTTGCCAGTGACAAAGATTTACGACGAATTATTGTGATTTAAATAAATACTTTTCATTAATACATACAGAATTTCCATTCTGTATCTTATCTACTGATAACATGGCCCAGACAGTATCCGTTGGAATTCCTTGGTTTAAAAATGATAAAATTTGGGATCTATGAATTCAAATACATTTTTCAGTTTTACTCGTGGTTCTATCAGATTCTGAATAGTTTTCATGAATATATACAGAAATTTCATTCTGTATCTTATCTACCGATAACATGGCCGTGAAAGAGAAGAAAGTTAATAACGGAACAAATAACGTGTTTATAGTGATCTGGTACCTTTGGTATCCACAATACAATGCTTATAATACATGCATACCCGTTCTGATTTCAGTTCAATAATTTTTCTTCAGTAATAGATAGGAAGTAATGGGACGGACACACACACACAGAGTGATGGAGATACACTGTCGATTATATACAGGGTGGCCCATAAGTAAGGTACCTTTTTAAAACTATTACAGCTATAAAACTACAAATGGTAATGAGATTTGGTTAATTTAGAATAAATAAGAAGATTTCAAAGTTTTCTATCAGCGTATCAATTCTACCGACAATCACAAAATATTGCCCAAAAAATTCATATAATCCACCCCCCCAAAATGAATCGCTATGCAATGGAACGAGCAAAAATAGTGGAACTTTACTTCCGATGTAATTGTTCGGTTACTGCAGTTCATAGGAATTACAAGAATATTGATGGTATTGAAAGAAGTCCTTCGAAGAACTGCATAAATAAACTGGTATTGAAATTTAGAGAAACTGGGACAACAGCAGACAGACAACGTTGTGGCAGGCCACGGACCATACGAACTGGTGCTTCAATTCAGCTTGTTGCAACGAGTGTTGCTGATCGGCCCAAAACGTCAACTAGAAGACGTTCAATTCAACTGAGAATGTCACGTACCTCACTGGAACGTATTTTGGTAAAAGATTTAAAGTATCATCCATATAAAATTCATTTAACTCAAGAACTCCGTCCTACAGACTACCAAAAGTGATCAGATTTTGTGAATAGATTTCTGTAGCTTGCAGAAAATGAAAACTTTGTAAAGAATTTAATAATGACTGATGAGGCACATTTTTACCTTCTTTTGCAGTTCTTCGAAGGAATTTTTTCAATACCATCAATATTCCTGTAATTCCAGTGAATTGCAGTAACCGAACAATTACATCGGAAGTAAAGTTCCACTATTTTTGCTCGTTCCATTGCGTAGCGATTCATTTTGGGGGGTGGATTTTATGAATTTTTAGGGTAATATGTTGTGATTGTCGGTAGAATTGATACGCTGATCGAAAACTTTGCAATCTCTTCATTCATTCTGAATTGACCAAATTTACCATTTGTAGTTTTATAGCTGTAATAGTTTTAAAATGTACCTTATTTATGGGCCACTCTGTATGTAGATTATTTGTTTATTTATAATGATAAAATTATTCAGTATACATATACACATGTATGTATATATTACAGGGTAGTTTTAGTGCATATATATGAATTTATTAGCATGACCACACATATATATAATATGTATTATATTTGTTTGCTTAATAAACATACATATACATGTGTAACGAAGATATTATTGTATTGTATAACGATATTTCGATAATCACATTGAGTGCAGAAGACTGAAAGCCGCAGATTGGGTCTTCAAATTAATATTGCATGCATTCAAATGCGCTAAATTATAATTCGAATTATTGAACTTGGCACACGCACACGCTGAGTACACAAGACTTAGCGTACGCACACGCTGCGTACACAAGACTTGGCGTACGCACACGCTGCGTACACAAGACTTAGCGTACGCACACGCTGCGTACACAAGACTTGGCGTACGCACACGCTGCGTACACAAGACTTAGCGTACGCACACGCTGCGTACACAAGACTTAGCGTACGCACACGCTGCGTACACAAGACTTGGCGTACGCACACGCTGAGTACACAAGACTTAGCGTACGCACACGCTGCGTACACAAGACTTGGCGTACGCACACGCTGCGTACACAAGACTTGGCGTACGCACACGCTGCGTACACAAGACTTGGCGCACGCACACGCTGCGTACACAAGACTTGGCGTACGCACACGCTGCGTACACAAGACTTAGCGTACGCACACGCTGCGTACACAAGACTTAGCGTAAGTTAGACAGAGACTGCGCTAGCTTTCCACTTTTACGCTTTCCAGCACATGTTTGTGTGGGCTGGGAGAAATTGTGAGGGCTGAGAGAGAAATTGTGAGGGCTGGGAGAAATTGTGTGGGCTGGGAGAAATTGTGTGGGCTGGGAGAAATTGTGTGGGCTGGAAGAAATTGTAAGGGCTGGGAGAAATTGTGTGGGCTGGGAAAAATTACGCATATTAGGGTAAACAAACGAAACAGGGGAATTCGGGGAATTAAGTGAATTATGTGAACTAGGTGAATAAGGCAACTAGGTGAATTAGGCAACTAGGTGAATTAGGCAACTAGGTGAATTAGGGAATTAGGTGAATTAGGTAGACCAGTTACACCAGACACACCAGACACACACCAGAGACACACCAGAGACACACCAGAGACACACCAGAGACACACCAGGCACACCAGGCACACCAGCTACACTGACCAGGAATGTCATCTTTGAAGTTAGGGTTGACATACGCCGCCCTTTCCATCGCCTCCACGTCTGCCTTTCTTCTTGGCTCTGGAAATTATAAGCAAAAGTTAAACTTTTACAACAAATTAACATGTTTTATTCAGTTTAAATTATTTTTACTCTGTTACAAATGGTTTATTGTGAATATAGTTCAGGAATGATTCACTGCAAAAAAGTGGTTCTAGGTGGTCCAGTGTAAAAAGTGATTCAGAAATGGTTCTAAAACATAAATGTATATGAACATTAACGCAAGGAAAAGGAGTAACATGAGAAGAGTTGCCTGTTGTTTGTTTAAAAATGTGGAATTTCTCATTTTGATGATTTTTCCCATTGAAGAGTCTCTTCAATTAACTTAGTTGGGTCACCTAGACTTAAGTTAATTAAACTTCCATTGCCTGATCTAACGCAAGTCGAGTTATGTAATCTACCTAAAGTTGGGTTAGCTAATTTACCTGAAGTTGGGTTACCAAATTTACCTAAAGTAGTGTTACCTAATTCACCTAAAGTTGGGTTACCTAATTAATCTAAAGTTGGGTTACCTAATTTACCTAAAGTTGGGTTGCCTAATTTACCCAAAATTGTGTTACCTAAGTTGCACAAAGCTAACTTACCTAATTTACCTTAAGTTTTATTTCCTAAGGTGAATTTTCAATATAAGATACCTAAACTTTTTCGTAAGTTTGAGTTGTAATTGGGCAAAATAGCTAAATAAATAATTAAACAATTATTCATATTTGAGTAATTACTTGCCATAACATCAGCTTATAACAATGGACCATAACATCGGACCATAACTCTGCCTAACTATAATTTTAGCATGAGCAACGAAAAAGTGATGCTACAGTCCAGAATTCCATAAATTAAAACTTGAAAGAAGCCTGATAGAGTCCGTACAGAACTGTTCTGTGTACACACACATGTACACAAGTCCCACAACTGCACATGTACACAAGTTCCACAGCTGTACATGTCCACAAGTCCCACAGATCTACGTGTACACAAGTCACACAGCTTCACATGTACACAAGTCACACAGCTGCACATGTACGCAAGTCACACAGCTGCACATGTACACAAGTCACACAGCTGCACATGTACACAAGTCACACAGCTGCACATGTACACAAATCACACAGCTGCACATGTACACAAATCACACAGCTGCACATGTACATAGGTCACTCAGCTGCTAACCTACACATGTCACATACACTGTACCCCATTAACTGCCTATTTCATACATAACGTGGGGAGCAAAATAATACAACACGTTGATTAAGTCACCAGATTACATATTTATAGACCACGTACAACTACGAAAATTGGACTATATATAAGCAATAGTATAAAAAGTTAATAATATATCTAAAACCCACAAATATTTAATAGAAAAATATGTAGGAACATGTATAATAAATACGTGAACAGAAATTTACAACACATTTTAAGATATACATATATTAATACTTCGTTGCATAGCCCTTATTATTAATTATGGCTTCGAGACGTTTATAGTAGTTCACTACCAGCCTTCTACGTTTCGGGGGTAATCTTATTCCATTATTCAATGCAAATTTCTCCGAGTTCAGTGATGTTATTGGGACCTCTCTTCTGAATCTTCAATTTCAATTCCCTCCACAAGTTTTCGATCGGATTCACGTCCGGGGATAGACTTTGCTATTCTAAAATGTTTATCTTTTTCATCCTCAACCATTCCTTGGTTTCGTTGGTAGTATGCTTCGGATCGTTGTCTTGTTGGAATTTCCATCCACGTTTCAATTTTAACAAACGAGCTGAAGGTAGGAGTTGCTCTTCCAATATTTCACGACATTTCCTGTCATTCATGGTTCCTTCAATGATGTGAAGTTTACGTACCCCTGATGAGCTGAAACATCCCCCCACGATGACTGAGCCACCTCCAAACTCAACAGTGGGTATGGTGTACTTTGGTTTATACTCTTCGTTTTGTAACCTCCAAACATGGTTTGTGCTGTTTCTCCGAAATAGTTCGATTTTGGCTTCATCTGACCACAGTACTGAGTTCCAAAACGTTGCTGGCATGTTCAAATGGTCGTTGGCATACTTCAGCCTGGCCTTGACGTGACGTTTCTTGAGAAGAGGTGTTTTACGAGGAGTGCGGGAGCGAAGACCTTCACGGCGTAGTGCCCTGTTGATCGTGTGTTTGCTAGCTTCGATCCCAGATGCCTTGAGATCATACTTCAATTCTTCACAAGTAGTTTGAGGCTTTTGTGCTACTGTTCGGACCAATTTTCTAGCAGCACGGTCGTTAATTTTCCGTGGACGGCCAGTTCGAGGCTTACTGAGAGTCGTATTCCGGCATTTCCACTTACGTATTATGGTTCCAACCGAGGCTATATAAGCACACAGTTGTGCACTTATCTTCCGATATCCCAAACCTTTATTATGAAGCTCCACAATACGTTCGCGAAGATCTTGGCTGATGTCCTTATTCTTACCCATGCTTCCGACTTTTCAGAACGAGAACTGCTTTACCAATGACACGTTATTGGAGATGAATGCTGACGAAAGTTCGGTTGCCAAATAGTAGAATGTATTCGAACATTCTGGAATAACCTTACAATAATTTTTATGTATAATATCGAGACATAAGTCGGGTATTGTAAACTTTTGTTTGCGCATTTATTATACATGCACCTATATATTTTTATATATTAAATATTCGTGGTTTTAGATATATTATTAACCTTTTTATACTATTGTTTATATATAGTCCAATTTTCGTAATTGTACGTGGTCTATAAATGTGCAATCTGGCGATTTAATCAACATGTTGTAATAGTTTGCTCCCCACGGTATATTGTCATTACCCCCGCCACGTCACTGTTATGCCCATTCCACCATTTTCTGCCAATCGATGAGAACTGTTGTCTCGTATTTCAATGATTACCAATTTTTTTGGTAATTCGTCAATTTTGTCACAAATTGTTGTTCAAGTTTCACATTATGTTTGATTCCATCACACAGCACACATGTCAACACGTCTGTCCCGTGTCAACACGTCTGTCTCGTGTCAACACATCCGTACCGTGTCAACACGTCCGTCTCGTGTCAACACATCCGTACCGTGTCAACACGTCCGTCTCATGTCAACACATCCGTCTCGTGTCAACACGTCCTTCTCGTGTCAACACATCCGTCTCGTGTCAACACGTCCGTCTCGTGTCAACACGTCCGTCTCGTGTCAACACGTCCGTCTCGTGTCAACACGTCCGTCTCGTGTCAACACGTCCGTCTCTTGTCAATTCCCACAATATGTATAGGCTCACACAATACTCGGTATAGGCTCACACAATACTCGGTATAGGCTCACACAATACTCGGTATAGGATCACACAATACTCGGTATAGGATCACACAATACTCTACCGATTTCCAAAATACTCAGTATTACCTCACACAATACTACAGTCCTCGTTACAACATTGCAGTATCAAAGCAAGACTAAGTATGAGGTTCTGTAACTAAATCACATCAACTACATGTAAGATATAAAGGAACATTTGTGAGGGAACCTTGGTGAGGGAACCTTGGTGAGGGAACCTTGGTGAGGGAACCTTGGTGAGGGAACCTTTGAACCTTTCACAGATATTTTCCTGTAAATTCATACGCGTAAAATCTAAGAAATTTTTACAATTATCCTACGGAACATAAAGCCATGCCTTGTTTTGATCTCACACGTGTCTCAAACTTTATTCCACACATTTAATTTGTTAATTGAATAAATTTTCATGGATATTCCCAAAAGTTACTTAACAATATAAAAATAACACCCACCCAGGCAATTAAATTGTAGGTGTTTTGAATTCGTTGGGTCTGTGTAGGTGTCAATATTGATACTAGGTGCAGCACAGCCAGGTGTCATGAATAACTCAGTAATTATAAGTCAACACTGCGTTATTATGTATTATACACGGAGCAGTTGAAGATTAAAAGGAGCTGGTAACATGTAGAGGTACTTTTAAATATGGTATGCGCACACATTTATTCGAGTAGATATTTTGAGCGTACGAGCAAGATATGGAAGAGAAGGCAGCAAAGCTACAGAAATAAAAGTATTGAATGTTGAATGCAGTTAATCAACAAATTGTACACAGCCAGTGCACAAACAGCCAGGCACAGGCTGTGCACAAACAGCCAGGCACAGGCTGTACACACAGCCAGACACAGGCTGTACACACAGCCAGACACAGGCTGTACACACAGCCAGACACAGGCTGTACACACAGCCAGACACAGGCTGTACACACAGCCAGACACAGGCTGTACACACAGCCAGACACAGGCTGTACACAGCCAGACACAGGCTGTACACAGCCAGACACAGGCTGTACACAGCCAGACACAGGCTGTACACAGCCAGGCACAGGCTGTACACAGCAAGACACAGGCTGTACACAGCCAGACACAGGCTGTACACAGCCAGACACAGGTAGGCCAGAGGAAGGTGTGCCAGCATAGCCAACATAACTAGAGGTGGCTTTTGCCCGAGGTGCTGGTGCTGCTGTTGCTGTTGCTGCTGCTGCTGTTGCTGTTGCTGCTGTTGCTGTTGCTGCTGTTGCTGCTGTTGCTGTTGTTGCTGTTGTTGCTGTTGTTGCTGTTGCTGTTGTTGCTGTTACTGTTGCTGCTGTTGCTGCTGTTGCTGCTGTTGCTGTTGCTGCTGTTGCTGCTGTTACTCCTGTTGCTGCTGTTACTCCTGTTGCTGCTGTTACTCCTGTTGTAGCTGTTTCTGCAGTCGCTTCTTCCAGTCTACCTATTGCAGCATTTTCTACAGTATGTACATGAGCTAATAAAAACATGAAGTGCTTGATCATTTCTTCATTAGTTTTTCAAGTGACTTAGAAGCCAGTTTTCTCACAGCCAGGTCACATAACAGAGACTCTCAAGCTAATCAGAATATGTGTTGCTTTTAATAAATTCTAATGGATATTTTCATGTTTGCACCCATCATTATAAGCAGTTATTACTCTCTCACCTTCTATCTCAACCTCCAAAGAAATCCTGACAGATTGTATATTCTCGGTAGAACAGGTACAAAAAGAGTTCATCCTTCTAAACCCACACAAATTAACCGGACCAGACAGTCTTGCTTCCCGAATTCTCCAAGAAAGAGCTGAAATAAAGTAACAATTAGCAAACATCTTCAATTGATCGCTAGAAACAGAGATTGTCCCTGGGGTTTGGAAGCAGACAAATGTCATTCCTATTTTAAAAAAGGAAAACAAATATGCACCCAATAACCATCACCCAATCAGTCAAACATCTGCCATCAGTAAAACAATAGAAAGATTACTCTAAGTCTGTTACTCAAAACTCTTTGAGGCCTAAAACCTGATTACTGACACCCAGCATTCAAAGAAAAACGTACATAGCTGTCTCACAA
This sequence comes from Trinorchestia longiramus, assembly GCA_006783055.1. Taxonomy (NCBI): domain Eukaryota; kingdom Metazoa; phylum Arthropoda; class Malacostraca; order Amphipoda; family Talitridae; genus Trinorchestia; species Trinorchestia longiramus. The sequence goes on from VCRD01009293.1 coordinate 17,539, forward strand.
ATCTTCGACTTTTTTGTAGAAGTCAACCTCATATACGACTATACAAAAGCTGCAGACCTTGTATACCTCAACTTTCAAAAAGCCCTCGACAAAGTTCCCCATGAAAGACTAATGGCCAAAGTGGAAGCGCATGGAATGCAAGGCAACTGCTAACGATGGATACAAAACTGGCTCACTGGTTGCACTGAACGAGTTATGATTCAAGATCAAACCAGTGATTCGACGCATATAACATCAGTAGTGCCCCAAGGGAGCATTTTAAGCCAGTTCATTTTTAATATCACACCAATGACCTTGACTTGGGAATCATCAGTAAAATCAACAAATTCGCTGATGACACGAAACTCTTTCATAGAGCGTTCATCCAACGAAACTGAGTAACTATTCAATCAGACCTCATTCGTCTGCTGCGATGAATTGAAACCTTACAAATGAGCTTCAGCATTGATGAATGTTGAGTAATGCATGTTTGTGCAAATAACTGGCATTTCCAGCACACGATCAATAACATACCCATTGAAGTACGACAGTAACATGGAGATCAAGGCATCATTATCACAAACACGTAGAAAAGGCGTGAGAAATACGAATAGGATCCTTGGTTTCACTGCGAGAAAATTTGAATACAAGTCAAAGAACATAATATTACCGCTCTATAAAACGTTAGTTCGGCCGCATCTGGAATATACAGTGCAATTCTGGTCCTTTATTCTACGAAGAGACGTTAACAAAATGGGAAAAATGAGCTTAAATCAATGATACTGATTGCTGAATTCCGCAATCTCTGCTATGAAAGCCGTCTTCAGCAGCTGGAGCTCATCTCCTAAGAACAAATGAAACTGCGAGGACAACTCATTGAAACTTGTAAATATCTCAATGGCTACAGCAATGTTACCCTGGAAGGGCATTTCGTCGGACGATGAAGTGCGAATGAAAAATAATGGACATCCTTTCGCTTTTCAAACCACGAACGACAAGAAAAAAGCTTGCAGTGGATCAGTTGTGGGAGGGAAGTGAGGGTAAGGGAAATTGGCTCAGGAAGTAATGGGCTCAGAAAGTAATGGGCTCAGAAAGTAATTGGCTCAGGAAGTAATTGGCTCAGGAAGTAATTGGCTCAGGAAGTAATGGGCTCAGGAAGTAACGGGCTCAGGATATTATTGGCTCAGGATGTTTTTGGCTCAGGATGTTATTGGCTCAGGATGTTATTGGCTCAGGATGTTATTGGCTCAGGATGTTATTGGTTCAGGATGTTATTGGTTCAGGATGTTATTGGCTAAGGAAGTAATTGGCTCAGGAAGTAATTGGTTCAGAGAGTAATTGGCTCAGGAAGTAATTGTCTCAGGAAGTAATTGGCTTAGAAAATGCGGCATAGAGACACATCACATGCATAATTATGGAGTTGAGTTGTAATCTGATTAGAATAGAATAGTACGAGCCGTTTAGTCCATTTTTGGGTTGCAATCCAAGTTCCATGTCATCTGAATTATGGACATCAATCACGCACATGCACCAAAATCACACCCAGACATTTCAATCACACACACGCACTGCAATCATACACAAGCCCAGGAATTAAGAAGGATGTAAAACAGTACTTTATAGCACGGGGTAAGGGTTCCTTCTACAATATTTGTCGAGACGAATTTTGAATGTGTTCACAGTTCTTCCAGAAATGATATTTTCAAGGTAGCTGGTTCCAGGTTTCGACAGTTTTAACATATTTCCTGCAAAGGGGCTATTGGTACGCTATTTAGGTTACATGTCAATTTCACAGAGGATTTTAGTAACTGTGTGTGCAGAGTGAATATCTGCACCAGTTAGGCAATCGCAGAGAATGCGTTAATTGACAAGAATTTCGAGGCTGGGATGTTGGGAAGTTTCTCATTATTAATTTTTGACCAATTACTGAGCTGTTACAAGCTACCTGACCTGATCTTAACTGAGTTAACCTAACGTATGCTAACTGAATCTCTATCTAAATAGTACGTCTAGGCCTCAAGGTCTCCAGGAAGCATCTCTAAGCCTCTAGATAGAGCATCTAGAAAGTATCTCTAAACCCCGAGGAAGCACAGCTAGGCCTCTAGGATGTACATCTAAGCCTTTTGGATGCACACCTAGACATCTGGGAAGTACATCTAGTTACCTAGGAAACACATCTAGGCCTCTTGAATCTACATCTGGGCCTCTTGAATGTACATCTAGGCCTCTTGAATGTACATCTAGGCCTCTGAGAAATACATTTAGGCCTCTGAGAAATATATCTAGGCCTGTAGGAAGTACATTTAGGCCTGTAGGAAGTACATCTAGGCCTCTAGGAAGTACATCTAGGCCTCTAGGAAGTACATCTAGGCCTCTAGGAAGTACATCTAGGCCTCTAGGACGTACATCTAGGCCTCTAAGAAGTACATCTAGGCCTCTAAGAAGTACATCTAGGCCTCTAAGAAGTACATCTAGGCCTCTAAGAAGTACATCTAGGCCTCTAGGAAGTACATCTAGGCCTCTAGGAAGTACATCTAGGCCTCTAGGAAGTACATCTAGGCCTCTAAGAAGTACATCTAGGCCTCTAAGAAGTACATCTAGGCCTCTAAGAAGTACATCTAGGCCTCTAAGAAGTACATCTAGGCCTCTAGGAAGTACATCTAGGCCTGTAGGAAGTACATCTAGGCCTCTAGGAAGTAAATCTAGGCCTCTAGGAAGTACATCTAGGCCTCTAGGAAGTACATCTAGGCCTCTAGGAAGTACTTCTAGGTACCAGACATGAAGCATGCCCCGCAGTAACATTTGTGTAGTACACACAGTGTGTACAATCATGTGTGTACCATCATATGTGTGTACAATCATGTGTGTACAATCATGTGTGTACAATCATGTGTGTACAATCATGTGTGTACAATCATGTGTGTGTACACAAGTGTGTACTAAAGCCAGAGTGGGAGTTCACACAATATTTGTACGTTGTGTGACACCTCAGATCACAGTTCTACCACGTGTATCTCACATGTATGTACACGTCACATGGACGTGTACGCACATGTGACGTGTATGCACATGTGACGTGTATGCACATGTGACATGTACGTACATGTGACATGTACGTACATGTGACGTGTACGCACATGTGACGTGTACGCACATGTGACGTGTACGCACATGTGACGTGTACGCACATGTGACGTGTACGCACATGTGACGTGTGTGCACATGTGACGTGAACATAAGACAAGTTTCATTGTATAAATGTCCAATATATTATAAAAACCACAAAAATTCATAGAAATTTAGCACAAGAATTGCATGGAAATAATCACGCTTTCGTTGAAAAAATATGAATAGGAACTAGGCAGAGAAATAGATTTGAAGCAATAAAATGAACTTTATAATAAAAAAGATCGAAATGACACGTTTGTTGCACAATTCTAATAAATAACAGAAACAGGCACAGCGTGCCAACAGGCACAGTGAGGTAAAAACAGAATAAAGCTACGAAATTTGCAAGCTCAAAACAAATACTCAAATTAACTCCTTATGGTCCGAAACAATTGGTGCAGTCGAAAAAAATTTCGATATAAATATTCTGAGAAACACTTGGAACATTGTATTTCCATCATTGTTACTTGTACTTCTTTAAAAGTATAATGCGAGTATAATGAACGAGTCAAACTTTTAATTTTTTTACATCTGCTCCAACTGTTTCCGACCAGATGAAAGACTTGTATTTTCATTGTGTTTGTGGTTTATGTAAGATTATATAATAGAACAGGAAGAGCATCGGACTCTACACCCCACCACCGCCTGTGTAGTGAATCGCATGGCTCCCCTACAAACGAAAACTGCGACGAGGCTGGCTTTCATCGACCAATGAGCAAACGTGACAGAAGAAGTGAGCCCAGCGACGAGGCTAGGCCCCATTACGACCAAAAGCGCGACATTACCCAATGAGCGATCACGCTCAGGCAGCAGAGCCCAGCCAACCGCCCTATATAACGAAGCTGCAATGCTCTGCATCACGGACTCTCCGCCAAGCACTTCCAAAGTCAACATCTCCACCAAGAACTCATCACCTGAAGAAATCAACTTACAACCAGCAGCGTAGCGAAGGAAACAGAAACCAGCAATCCTGTCTGCGGACAGGATGGGGTTCAAACGACCTACGCATTTACAAGAACTACGCGCTCGAACTATACACGTCCCAATAAGCTGTCTGTACGCCAGTACTCGACGACGGGACATGCACAACGAAGAAATAGTAACTATTATAATATTCGAATGCACAAGTACAACGTATTAAACTCATCCTGCCTTTAATTGCCTTTTCTTCTATTGGGTTCCTCGACGGTCCCTTACTCCCTCAGGCGCTCACTCCGAGTATGATCAAGATATTCAATGTCTGCTCGGAGTAAGAGATGTCTGAGGGTTGGGACTGAAGAGTGATTATGAGAGTGATCACTACACCTGCACCCCACCTACACCTGCACTCCACCACCACCTGCACTCCACCACCACCTGCACTCCACCACCACCACCACCTGCACCTCACCACCACCTGCACCCCACCACCACCTGCACCCCACCACCTGTAACCCACTAGTTCCGTTTTATGAAATTCTTGATATCACAAAAACAAAGCTATTTTGACAATCGAAATTACAGTATATACTATTTCAATAATTATAATCAAGAGTTCTGTTATTATAGTCAATAAACGTTCCATAGCTGCAACCATCCACGTTCTACTCCTACACTCAAACGTTCTACTGTTACAATCAATAAACGTTCGACTGTTACACTCAATAAACGTTCTAATGCTACACTCAATAAACGTTTTACTGTTACACTCAATAAACATTTTACTGTTATACTCAATATATGTTTTACCGTTACACTCAATAAATGTTTTACTGTTACACTCAATAAACGTTCTACAGTTAAACTCAATAAACGTTCTACTGTTACACTCAATAAACGTTCTACTGTTACACTCAATAAACGTTCTACTGTTACACTCAATAAACGTTCTACTGTTACACTCAATAAACGTTCTACTGTTACACTCAATAAACGTTCTACTGTTACACTCAATAAACGTTCTACAGTTACACTCAATAAACGTTCTACAGTTCCACTCAATAAACGTTCTGTAGTTACACTCAATAAATGTTCTACTGCTACACTCAGTAAACGGTCTACTGCTACACTCAAACGTTCTATTACACTCAATAAACGTTCTAGTGTTACACTCAATAAACGTTCTACTGTTACATCAGCCTCTGTGTGTGTAGCTAAACAAACGTTGAAAATACAGAAAAACATTGAAAATTTAAAAATACAAAACGTGTGCAGATAACACTGACACACAAAGCATGTGCAGACACAAACACACAGCATGTGCAGAGTAGCTGCACAGCGTGTGCAGAGTGGCTGCACAGCGTGTGCAGAGTGGCTGCACAGCGTGTGCAGAGTGGCTGCACAGCGTGTGCAGAGTGGCTGCACAGCGTGTGCAGAGTGGCTGCACAGCGTGTGCAGAGTGGCTGCACAGCGTGTGCAGAGTGGCTGCACAGCGTGTGCAGAGTGGCTGCACAGCAATGGCAGCAGGAGAAAGGGTTGCTACATTCCTGCGCCGTTAGTTGGCAGAAAGGTCGGCCTGCCGAGAAGGCCGTTTGAGCGGCCTGCAGGATGTGTGGGCCCTGCAGGATGTGTGGGCCCTGCAGGATGTGTGGGCCCTGCAGGATGTGTGGGCCCTGCAGGATGTGTGGGCCCTGCAGGATGTGTGGGGCCTGCAGGATGTGTGGGGCCTGCAGGATGTGTGGGCCCTGCAGGGTGTGTAGGGCCTGCAGGATGTGTGGGGCCTGCGGGATGTGTGGGGCCTAGGCCTATATGATGTGTGGGGCCTAGGCCTCTAGGATCTGTGAGGCCTAGGCCTTAAATATTTACCCAGGGTCAGGCCTACGGAATTTGTGCAAACTTGGACAGAAAAATAATGTGTGGGCCCGAAGTGAACTGATCTGTGGGAGCTAAAACTCATAAATTTTGATCATTTTTTTGAGTTGAATTATCTAATTGCCCTTGATGTAGTCAATAAGGTGCTTGATCTTGCTCAACTAATTCCCACCAACTTTAACCAATTCCCACCAACTTTAACCAATTCCCACCAACTTTAACCAATTCCCACCAACTTTAACCAATTCCCACCAACTTTAACCAATTCCCACCAACTTCGATCCATTCCCACCAACTTCGACCCATTCCCACCAACTTTGATCGATTCCCACAAACTTTGATCGATTCCCACAAACTTTGACCCATTCCCACAAACTTTGACCCATTCCCATTAACTTTGGCCCATTCTCA
>VCRD01009294.1:0-15100 GCA_006783055.1 Trinorchestia longiramus
CACAGAGTTTATAAAGACCTCTGACATCCACAGAGTTTATAAAGACCACTGACATCCACAGAGTTTATAAAGACCTCTGACATCCACAGAGTTTATAAAGACCCCTGACATCCACAGAGTTTATAAAGACCACTGACATCCACAGAGTTTATAAAGACCTCTGACATCCACAGAGTTTATAAAGACCTCTGACATCCACAGAGTTTATAAAGACCACTGACATCCACAGAGTTTATAAAGACCTCTGACATCCACAGAGTTTATAAAGACCTCTGACATCCACAGGGATATGTTTGTCACAGATGTGGAAGATTTAAAACTACTTCTTACCTCATTAGAGATAATAACTGTTCATGCTTACAGAACAAACAAATGCCTTCAAGCATTAACATCTCAGAAGACAATACACAGTAATAATAGCTCCATTATAATACCACAAGCCTGTATCTTTAGTGATGGAACATCTTCCATCATCAGTAGCACTTCTGTCCAACAGCAAGTTCCATGGTTTAATTTTTAAAGTATGTTCCAGAGATGAATTTTCTAAAACAATTCCAAGGGTTTAATTTTCTAAGCAGTCAGGGTTCAATTTTACTTGGCAGTCAGAATACAATTTTACCAGAGAGTCAAAATCTAATATTACTAAGCAGTCGAGGTTCAATTTTCCTAAGCAACCCATCACATTCTTTAATTTGGATTTACTGCAGAATTTAATATGTATTTCTGATCCTAAATGATGCTTTCTTATAATACTTCACAAGATACAGTAAAATTCCTCTGAACCAGCACTTGCAATTGATATTTTTTTCTTTTATGTCTAGCATGTCTACAAATTGTTTGTGGTTACTCGGGTGATTTAATCGGTTTAAATAAAGTTTTAAGGCATTTTCAAGGAATCGCCTAAAATAACGGCATTTTTTATTAACCGTCAACTGCATAGGTCCCATGGATGCCGGTTAAAAAGACTTGCACTGCACGCGAGATTTGAAAAAATTAAAAAAATACACAGTTAAAATTGCAAGACATACCTTGAAAACGCATCCTACTGAGTCTCACAGCATGACAGATGTGACACCTGTACAGCAAACCTCCCTCACAATGCAGTGATGCAAGCTCTGCACCAGCAAACCACTACTCACCTGAAAACAAATGAAAGATTCCAATTAGTAATCAACAATAAAAGGCATTGTTATTGATCACATGCAATTGATCATTCAAACAAAAACATTGGTTGCCTATAAGTTAAGGAAAGGCTAGGTTAAAATGCAAGGAAGAGACTTAGAGACAACATGTTATGGAAATTTGGAGCAAAAGGTTGAAAGGGAAATTCAGTGAATGCAATACAAACACAGAGAAGTTACACAAGAGATTAATGTTAAGGTGAGGCTTAGATTTTAGCCACAGCCTAACATGATAGTAGGGATGAGAGTAAAAGTAGGGATATGAGAAAAAAGTAGGGNACCTGCTGTGCATCATGAACACCACTCCAAGACTTGTGCCACAATGTAGGGTTTGTACCACCTGCTGTGCATCATGGACACCACTCCAAGACTTGTGCCACAATGTAGGGTTTGTACCACCTGCTGTGCATCATGGACACCTCAGAAACTCTAGACCTGGCCGACGTTATTAAATCCAAATTTTTTTGCTAGCCACGAACACAAATGACGTCAGAGTGGAATGCGTGGAATGGTATCCTGGCTATACGCATTTGTACTATGAATTTTTATAAAAAAGAATCAACGATAGCTCAGGAATTAATTTAAGTCATAATGCATACTAGTTTAGGATTTTTAAATCGTAGATTCAGCCATGTGGACTCGTATCATATATACACGCTCACCAACAACCAGGCAGAACCAACAACCAGGCAGAACCAACAACCATACAGAACCAACAACCATACAGAACCAACAACCATACAGAACCAACAACCATACAGAACCAACAACCAGGCAGAACCAACAACCATACAGAACCAACAACCATACAGAACCAACAACCAGACAGAACCAACGGCATGAACTATTTCGGGGTCCACTGACCTCAGTTTAACAACTGGTGTCGTTTTTGAGTGACTAAACCTACAGCATAAAATAAAGCCTCGTTATGAACCAACAAACTAAGAGCTTAGTTGTAAGACAAGAATTAACGCTCAATATATGACCCTCAATAACTGTGACGTAGGAAAATTAATGATCCACCACACGACTGTTCGTACAAAACCAACATGAATCATCAAAAGATCAAATCGCCTGATGAAAGCGCAACAAAAATCTATTTATTTTGTATTGAAAAATATTTTGTTGAAACCCAAAACCAAACATAAAAGTGACGTAAAATTACGTATAAGCTTCATTATTATTTCACTGTTACACAGGATGTCCATAAAGTCACTTTAACATTTCATTTAATAATATTTTGAAATGGTAAAGAGACTTTATGGACACACTATAATTCCCGATGTAAACAATATTTCGTCTTTTTCTCCAAATCTTCGAGAAGAACATGCGTGTCAAGAAACTCGGTCACATTTCATTGGTTAGTAAACAATTGAAAGAACTAGAAGCAGCCTCCAAGCAAATTATGACATCAATAAGACGAAAAGCATTCAGAGTCTTGACCGCTGCAACCTCCTGTTACGGCGTAAACTGAGCCGTAACAAAAACCAGCAGCCGTAATGAGGGAACCAGCAGCCGTAATGAGGGAACCTACAGCCGTAATGAGGGAGCCTACAGCCGTAACTGAAATCAGCAACCGTAATAAGGAACCTTGCAACCATTGTGAGCCAGCCCGCAGCCGTAATACAGGAGGCTGCAACCGTAATACAGCAGACTGCAGCCGTAATACAGGAGGCTGCAACCGTAATACAGTAGACTGCAGCCGTAATACAGTAGACTGCAGCCGTAATACAGGAGGCTGCAACCGTAATACAGCAGACTGCAGCCGTAATACAGCAGACTGCAGCCGTAATACAGCAGACTGCAGCCGTAATACAGGAGGCTGCAACCGTAATACAAGAGGCTGCAGCCGTAATACAGTAGACTGCAGCCGTAATACAGTAGACTGCAGCCGTAATACAAGAGGCTGCAGCCGTAATACAGTAGACTGCAGCCGTAATGGACCAGGAGATGAGCATCACTTACGTGTAGCTGTACATAGAGCGCTACAGACTGGCTATCCAGCACCGTACTGACCTTTCTATGATGACGCTCCTAACAACCGTATTCCCACAGCAGCCACACACCACCTCACTGTACATCACTCAAACACAGCACTTGTATTCCTTGCGTACACGTACAACTTTATTAAAACAAGCCACAATCAAACGCAAAGAGTACATGCACTGCATGCGTTGATTGGTATCCGCGCCATGCAAAGCTCACATGTCACGGACGTAATTTATTCAGTTATGTCGTATTGATGGTGCATTGCTCGTATCACTGATACGATATGTGTGTGTGTTCTCCGTCTCACTGAATGGGAACACCATACACTGAATATGAATATGAATCTCCATTTGAATTTCAATATGAGTCTGAATCTAGACCTGAAACTGATACCAATAACAGGTACCCTCTTTATAAAACCAACTAGTAGACCCACACGTGAAAATTCACGGATTTTTTACTGAATTTGTTACTTTGATTTACCAGTGGACGCGGGCTTTGCGAAAGAGTTTCCACATTGAAGGATGTGCCTTTGGTATCCACCATACAATGCTTACAATACATGTATACCCTGCCGAATTTCCTCCTATCTAAATCCTTCAGAGCGTCACAGAGACACGGACCAAGAAAGCAAACAACAAGTTGTGAATTATTATATAATGGTATACCCGACACCCTTTTTCTTAATATAAGAAATTATGTATGCAGATAATGTTTGCATTTTCATAAAATATTCAATGTTCATACATATCAGAACAACATTTTTACAACGCAATTGTCCTGTTGCTTGCGGTTGACCAGATTTACTGAGTGACCACAGAATATGAGGAAGCATTCAGCGAGAAGCAATAGATGACGTCAAGTAGGTGTTCCTTTCCCACATCCCTATGATGGTTTCAACTTTATTGAACGCTCTAAACTGATCATTACTAATGCTTTAACGGTCCGTGTTGCACTGCAACAGCTGCAGCGCAACACAGCTGCAGCGCAACACAACAGCTGCAGCGCAACACAGCTGCAGCGCAACACAACAGCTGCAGCGCAACACAACAGCTGCAGCGCAACACAACAGCTGCAGCGCAACACAACAAAGATGCAACACAACACAGCTGCAACACAACACAGCTGCAGCGCAACACAGCTGCAACACAACACAGCTGCAGCGCAACACAGCTGCAACACAACACCGTCACTCTCACGTCACTCAGGGATGCAACACAGCTGCAGCGCAACACAGCTGCAACACAACACCGTCACTCTCACGTCACTCAGGGATGCAACACAGCTGCAACACAACACAGCTGCAACACAACACAGCTGCAACACAACACAGCTTCCTGCTTCAGCTGCTCAATTCTAACCAATCAGAAGTAACAAGTTCTGTGGCGGGTGTGTACTGTGCATCACGTGTGATGTATTGCGTCTGAGTGATGTCCGGTGTGATGCACCAGGTCTGAGTGATGTGCAGTGTGATGCACCAGGTCTGAGTGATGTGCAGTGTGATGCACCAGGTCTGAGTGATGTGCGGTGTGATGCACCAGGTTTAAGTGATGTGCAGTGTGATGCATGGAGTCCAACGAGTAATGTACTGTACAAAATAACATGAAAACGTAAAAAATGGAAAACACGACTAGCTTGACCTGAAGAATATTATTTACTTCCAATCTCTACAAAAAAATAGAAGAGCATTACACACGACTTTCACCACCCACGTCCCTTCATCACCCACGACCCTTCATCACCCACGACCCTTCATCACCCACGACCCTTCATCACCCACGACCCTTCATCACCCACGTCCCTTCGTCACCCACGTCCCTTCATCACCCACGTCCCTTCATCACCCACGTCCCTTCACCACACTATCCCCGTCTCACGCATGTATAGACATGAACACCACCCTCATGTCTATATAAGCCCATGGTTCATCTCAAGTAGACATGAACACTACCCTCATGTCTAAATAAGCTCATGGTTCATGTCCAGTAGACATGAACCACATGTACACCTGAAGACATCTGTGTAACAGCGGCTACAACGAGTTACAAATTCAGTTCAGTCCGCCAGTTTCCAATTCTTATTTCATGAATACAGGAAATACAGCCAAAGCTTATTTTCAGCATTAATATTTGCATTATTCAGAGCTTGTGGTGCTTTATAGAGCATTTGTTCATGGTGGTGCCACTTAATTTTCATCGACGCTTTCAAGTCTAGATAAAGTCTTCGAAATAGTTTACATTGTTACTTCAATAACGTACAAGAAATACCGAGACTTAACTGAACTGCCATCCAGACTTGCGTCCTGCAAAGCAACACACACCACAATAACACCCATAAAAACAACACAAATAAGGAAGGTAAAGTTCAAATAGTGAACAGGCGCATGAAGAGAGGGCAGTGAAAACACTTTCATGGTAACGCGCGCTATAAATGTTGCAGCGACGCTATAAATGTTGCAGCGGTGCCATAAATGTTGCAGCGGTGCCATAAATGTTGCAGCGGTGCCATAAATGTTGCAGCGGTGCCATAAATGTTGCAGCAGCGCAACAAATGTTGCAGCAGCGCAACAAATGTTGCAGCAGCGCTATAAATGTTGCAGCAGCGCTATGAATGTTGCAGCAGCGCTATAAATGTTGCAGCAACGCTATAAATGTTGCAGCAGCGCAATAAATGTTGCAGCAGCGCAATAAATGTTGCAGCAGCGCTATAAATGTTGCAGCAGCGCTATACATGTTGCAGCAGCGGTAAAATCAGCTGCATTAATAAGTGATTGAGCGCGAGAAGGTAAAGCAATGACCGCGAAATAGTTTGTTATATGAGGTCTTATATCATAAATCAGGGCATGGATCGTGTCTCAAAAAGTTAGGGGTGCATAAAAAATATGACATCCATAGTTTATAAAGACCTCTGACATCCACAGAGAGTTTATAAAGACCTCTGACATCCATAGAGTTTATAAAGACCTCTGACATCCACAGAGTTTATAAAGACCNATGAGGGCAAATGTAGGGATATGAGGGCAAAAGTAGGGATATGAGGGCAAATGTAGGGATATGAGGGCAAAAGTAGGGATATGAGAGCAAAAGTAGGGATATGAGAACAAAAGTAGGGATATGAAGGCAAAAGTATGGATGTGAGGGCAAAAATAAGAATATGAAGGCAAAAGTAAGTAAACAAGGGCAAAAGTAAGGATACAGGGGCAAAAGTAAGGATATGAGGGCAAAAGGAAAAATATAAGGGCATAAGTAATGATATGAAGGCAAAATCAAAAATATGAGGGCAAAAGTAAGAATGAGGGTAGAGGTGAGGATGAGAGTTGAAGACCAGAGTAAGCTTAAAGAAAGTATTATATGTATCACTAAACTTTAATATAACAAGAGTTATGTAAAAGTTTTAGAGAAAGTCAAAAGATATGTTTGGCCAACTATGAACTTGAATGTTAAAGCAAATTATCTTATAAAGGTTAGCATAATCCTCAATTTTGCAGGATATTATTACCTTGGTTTTAAATAATATTGAGTCATTCATGACACACATCAAAATCCTTAAAGCTCATATTTAGCTTTTAAAAATCGGTTCAAATATAATTTAGGCTTATACAAAGTATCATTAGAAAAACTTGATTACTCATCTCATATGCTCAGTGAAATTAGTTGTATCATTCATAGCCCAATTGGCCCTAGAAATTAAGAATGTTTGAGATATTGTGATGTTCTCTATATAAATAGAAATATAGAAATAATTTCAAATGGATCACTGTCATAGCATAAAATTGTTTTACTGATGTAGACCAGTTTTTCTCAAAGTTTTTTCAATCACTGCCTCCTTACAACACTATTTGATTTTCCACCACCTCCTAATGATTATATTACTGTATATTATACAGTAATATACGCCCCCCATTCAAGGCGTACCCTCCTACCGCCCCCTTGCATTTCCTCAACCCCCCCAGGGGGGCGGTACGGACCACTTTGAGAAACACTGATGTAGACCTATCACACAAGAGATATTAATTAAGTTATAGATGCTGCAATTTTTCAGTACCTCTTTCATTTAGAATCTATTATTAAGGCTAAATTAGTACAGCAGTGAATGGGAGGACTTTTTCATACTTCTGGTCATACTTTGAGCTTTAAAATTTATTTCTAGAAGATCATGGCAGGCACCTATATTTACACTTAGTATTCTGAATATCCTTTCTAGAAGTGTGATACTTTTGATCATTTGGTCCAAAGCTGCCCACAAATTTAGCCAAAACTTGTGCAGTAAAAATAAATACTAATTGTATTCATTCAATTATAGCCTAGAGCAAGATTTCCTTAGATTTTTATTCATGAAAATTTGTTCTGTTTTCCTAACTTGAAACAAATACAGAATTATAGCACTCATTTACAGATTATTAATATATTAAAAAAACAATGCTGACACATTTTGCTTAGTCAAAGTACAACAATAGTTAATATTGAAATACAACCATTTATTATTTCAACATTTATTTTTCCTAAGTCAAATTATTAAAGTAAGCAACTGCTTTCAAAAATTGACAAAGTAGTATTTCTTATATTAGTTATATAAAATACATATTTAATGTTTTAGCACATCTATTTTAATATCACAATGTACACAACATGATACAATATATGATTAAAGTGATCTTGAGTTATTTAGAAGGTAACCAGATTAAAAAATTAACTAATGAAACCCACAGGTCAACCTGACCAGATGGAGACAAGTTATTTAAGTGTTGAGGTTTATGTTGATTGATTGCTAAATCAATTCTTAACCAACAGCAAAATAACAAGCAAATATTCACAAATGCCTAGCCAATTTTTAAAAGCAATAATATAATACACAAAATGTGAAGATATAGGCATCAATTTTCAGTAGGCCATTACACATCAAATTAAAAAATATGACAAATATGTTAGAAATTCCATCATTCTGCATGGCGAAGTAAACAGGCTCCATACCAAACTAGCATTTTATTCATTTACGTATTAGTTCAAAATTTTTCTTAGTTAGGCATTGAAACCATGTCAATAAGGCAGCAATAAAAGAACCTTGAATAATAGATGAAAAGAGTTGGAGTTAGTTCGAACATTTCAAGTTTAATTTAGGCAAGGAACTTAAACGTACCAACTCTTCCTCGGGTGTTAGATTGCTGCCCGACATAATTAAAATAGGTAGCACATTATGCCGCAACAGAAAAGAGGGAAACAATTTCACATCAATAGATACTCGATGCCAAACAGACGACTGTCAATAAACACCCTCATATAAGTGTCATGACTTCCGCTGATAGAGTCTGATCTTTCTACCCACCGATTCTCTATTTAGGTGTTTCAATGAGCTTTATTTAAAGAGTCCGAAGAGATTCAGTTCAATTTACAGTATCTGTTAATATAAGGCTGTTAGTGATGTTAACCTATGCATTGTACGACGTTTACATCGATATAAACATTTACCACGCAAGCTTAGCAATATAGATTTAAATGTTTTAAATAATGCAACTGTTGGGATAAAGATAAATCGAAGTCCACTTATATTAAATCCTAGTAGAAACTTAATAGATTTTCACGCAGCAAAAAAACGAGAAGCAATTTAAGGATACTGTGGATCTTTACCGAAATTCGACAAGTTTAAATAGAAATACTTCGAGATATTGCCTCTAATATACGAAGAAATTGCATGAAACTACATTATTAAAATAAATTCTCAGCAACAGATTACAGATAAGAAATTCAATATATAGTAGGTATTTTTGATTGGATCACTAAATTAACTTTGAAATATTTTTAACTAATTATATATATATTTATATATATATATATGAAGTTTTGTAGAACTGTAAATGCTTAGAGGGATTTCGTCTGATATCAGGAAGGTAGCTAAAACATAACTATCGTTCACGGTGAAATCGAATCAGTATTTTCGCTTTATCCTTTTCAAGTAAGTAAGTAAGGAAGGAGTAGTGTGTCGTGTCAATTGAAATGTACCCTGAGCTGCAGAAGCATAAAAAATAAAAGATAGAGACTTTATTCTATTTACGACTACATAAAATATACAATAGGTCATAATTTCTTAATTTTATCTATCTTACAACTAGTAGCAGTAGTCTTCCAGCGTGGCTGATTGGTGAGGGCACCCGCCTACTATGCGGAAGGCCTACGAGTTCGTTCCCCATTGCTGTCACGGTCTATTTGCGCCTGACCATTGACAGCAAGAAAAAACATGTCCAGCAGCTGTTACACTTGACGCTTGGCGTAAGCCGCACCTCAATCACGCTCATCGACATGCCCCTACGAGCCTCTACATCAAACTGCAGCGCACAGGACGAGGATCTCGCTTAAAGCATCACTACTTCTCTGAAGACCTTATCGATAAGCACCATCAATATTCATAAGATGTTAGCATTAAGAATTTAAAATCCAATGTAAATTACTGTATACTCTATTGGAATCATATTTAGTAATTATGCTTTCAAGGATTGTGCTCGTTCATCTTGTGAATTAACGTAGAGGTTCGTAAGAACAGGTTGCGATGATCTGGAAATTTGAGGAAAAAGTTTTAAAGTCGGTCAGTCAGCCTGCTTTCCTGGTCCCTGTGTTACGAGCAGAAAAAATTCGAGGGCTACATGTGACAGCGAACCCTCGAAACCAGGGGCCTTGGACCACAAGCAAGTCATTAACCACTAGGCTACAACGCCAGCAAATAAACTGTAGACCCATCACTACCGAGAAAATATGAAAGTACTTAAAAACTTGATACAATTTCAGATATTTGTGTAAATTGATTCCTTGAATCATTAATATAAATGGGAACGAGATGATTGTGTTAAATTAATAATAAGATGGGACAGAGAAAATTAGGACAGAGAAATCTAAAGCTAATTATCACCCTGCGCTGGAAAAGAATAGTGAAGAGCGCGAGTATTCGTAGTTTCCTAGAGATTGTGCATAACTAAATTTCTGGCTCTGAAGTTCACAATCTTACAGTAGCGATTACCTATGCGACTCATGAGTAGCCCTATAACATTGTTTTTCGCTGTATTTTTGTCTTAAAACTAATTCACTACGATACCTCACAATACCAAGAACCTTGAAATTGCATATACAAGTGCAACATAATAAATAAAAAGCTTCAGCGAGTGGCATATTATTGACATTTTTCTCAGAGTCCACGACTTTATGCGTCAATAGTGAACACACGAAATAATTTATTCCCTCAACGTTGCTCATTTGGGGCTCCGACCGCCAATTAAATCATTCTAAGCATTAAAAGTATGCAGTACTTTCACCAACGGAATCACTCCCAGTTCGAGAAATATCGTCTAACTTATGAATAAAACACTCGTTATCAATTTTCTCACTCTCCCCGGCATGAAATTGAAATCAAGTTCATGAGCAAAAACTTTTAGGTCAATATCTCTACGGGTCACACTTCCTTAATGAGAGGCAGTACGAGTTGAAAGAAGTTAACATTACAGCGTCACACTGCAGACATATTTGTCCATGGTAACAGACTCCAACAACCATTATGAACATTTTCATACCTGAGGTACATAGCACAAATGGTTATCTTTGACCATTAATAAAAATGACTCAAACGCTTGAGACGGAAAATCGACCCGCTTTAAACATTGTCTGTCAAAACGTAAGGTGTACACAAAAATTCACGGTGAGCTTCACATATAGTTAAGAAAATTGCCCCCCATGATTCAAACGCTACCCAAAAAACACTGTCCTGAAGGAGCATAAGTATACAGAGTATACAGATATAAAAAAACTGCTTTCATTTTCCTACTACGGAATAAGCAAAACCTTTTTTTAAGGTGGTTGCAATGATTAAACGATATGTATAATAATCATCTTGATAAGGCAAATCTTCCTTGAAGTTCTCCACACGCGCTAGTACGCATGTACTTGATGAAAGAGATAAGATAAACGGTTGTCCATCACATGTCGTGCGTTATCTACTTATGTTATACACAGTGTACCTCCACCTGTCTCAATCTCTATAATTCGTCGTAAATCTTTAATACATTCCTCTTCATGATAATTTAAAATTAGTGAAATCTAAACCGCAGAATTTCCACGGCAACTATCTAGCATTTTACACTCCACTTTGTGAGGGAAACTGCTACTAATGAAAGCAATTACGATAGATAAAGAAGGCACGAGTGAAAAAATCACGACTTCTCATGAAAGCATTGCAATTTAATGCTTCCTATGGTCAATAACAATATATAACACCAATAAACTCATTGGCGCTCTAAGTTGTGAAAGGAGGGAAACTCCAATTCATCTCAGTAAACAGCTCTCGCAATAACTCACCAAAAAATTAGTACCATTTCTTAACACGAACTACAAGTTGGTGAGGATTGCGTACTAACGTGCACACATTACACAAATTTGTCACCAGTAATTAGGGATAAGAGAAAGAAAGATGCCTTTCGTGAATTTACTTATCTACAGGAGACCGAGATCCTGTATATGAAATACTGAGATTCAGAACCAGGTGCGTTCATTACTGTCGCGGCGCGCCCGCAGATTTTTTTTCATTGAATTTACCGCAGTAAAAATATTTTATTATTCCAGTTACCCCAACGGAAAATTTTTCCCGTTCAACTAACCTAACAAAAAAATATACCCAGTCAAAGTTACTTGACGGAAATTTTTTTCCATTTAAGTCGTCAAATGAAAATTTTTTCCCATTGAAGTCACCTGAATCAAGACTCAAAATATTAACCTGTGCGACAGAAATAAAAATTTAAATCTCCTGAAGATTAATAAATAAACTTCACAAAAGATTTTTGCAAACTTTGACAGGGCAACACATTTATTGAAAAGCACCACATTCACGAACGACTCTTCCAAATATCCAACATATTTAAGGAAGGAACACTTTTACACTAGAATCCCTTCCATTCCATTATGTTCAAAGAAACAAAATTTCCCATAATAGGAACAGAAAAAGAAAAAATACGGACAAACTAGAAACCTAACGAGGAAGACTTTAGAATATCACAAAATATTATTTTCCAGAAAATACGAAAATAACAATGAATTCTAGAAAAAATGTCATCACAGATGAAAGAAGCCTTGGCAGCAGCTCAACGACTACGAAGAGCATGGTCGATGTCATCCATCATGTCCTTCAGCAGCCCCCAATCCCCAGCCTTCAAGGATATGCCTGTTGGAATAATTTACATTAACAAGCTGTTAAAGACGGTAATACAGCCTCAAGTTTAGGTCTCCTTGTTTAAAAAGACGTTGATAAAGCCTAAATTCGAGCGTTTTCAGTCCATATTTATCAAGCTGTTCAAAACGTTAATACAGCCTGAAATTCAGGTGTCCTTGATTCATATTTAACAAGCCGTTCAAGACGTTAGAAGAGCCTCAACCCGTACCACATGCTCGTGACCAAAGCAAGAAACCCACACACAAAACACTCCAATTCGAAATAGAATCTAATATTTTTAAGTCCGCAGTTGAACCCCAACACCAGGGAAAGCGGTCATTTAGGTTTATGTTAGAGTCTCCACGCGAAATATAAATTGCCATTTACTTTGTGTATTCGCTGGTAAACTCAATAGTAACAGGCTGGGAGAGACTGTTCTATGAAACTGCGTGATACAAAGGTGAACAGAAACAGCACATAAACGCTTTGACCTGAGCATGTTGAGCTACATAGCCATAATAAAATAAAACTCTTTAGGTGTACGAGTACGCATCGATGACTAGTTTTGGCTCAAGTACGCAACTGAGAGTTTCCCGCCATTTTCTCGGTATCGGTCAAAAATCAGAAACAACATTAGTGAATAGAATGGTATCAGTATACGCATAACAGATGATCGGTAGCGGCCAAAAAAACACTGTCTCAGCCTACTTACACTGCCGGATTGTCTTTTGCAAGCGTTATGAACTAAAGATCGGCCTATTAACAAAAATGACATGGTACATCTTGGACATTCAAGAACCAAAATATTCACACAAGATTTATCACCACACAATATAAGTTGAAGGACTGTCCACTTATTGTGCTCCGACTTTACGTCAGACAATGTTTCCCTTGATACAAACATAAAACAATTCAACATCGTTTCAAATTAAAATGTCAGCTAGGTTAACAATTAAAACCGACAATATCCAGGTCTGGTTCAAGAAAAGAAGAAAATACTATATATGTTGTCACAATTGTTACGTGTTCCGTTCAAAGTGATTCCCGAATCTATATTTACACACTGATACAATTACAAGAACATTTTGCCAGTCACAGCTCAACCACATACAACTTGCCAATGGTACACACTTTTGAATGCTCATTTCCTCTCAGTTATTGTCTCTGCATCCTGATTATTCAAGATTTTAGAATTGTTGGTCACAAGACAAAGTAAACAATATGTACACTAACTTCACATTCTTGACGTGTTCAGTTTAGCTAAAGAAATGTTTGTGTGTGGAAAACATTGCTTGTATTATTCAAGTGACATTGAGGAAACGCAAAGCTGTTTTAAACTCCTTTCAACTTTTTGATTCAAAACAAAATAAAAATTAATCATGCAAGTTAGGAAGACGTGATAGACACACCTCCCTTTTCACAATAAAAAACCACAAGAAAGAAGAAAGAAATTACTTTCATTTCACAATACATGAACTTAAACAAGAAGAAACGACTACATCTCAAAAACGACTACTAGATCTCAAAAACGACTACTAGATCTAAAAACGATTACTAGATCTCAAAAATCTCAAAAACGACTACATCTCATTCCAAGATTTACGCACCTTTTTTGCCAGGGAGAGTTTTTCCATCCTTCTCATAGAACTCCCTGATGTCAACGTAGGTGCTGCCTTTGAAGTCCCTGACAGTGATTCTCTTACGCGCACCCAAGTCCCAGTACACGGACCCGTCATCGTTATTTTTGGGAGCCCTGCTGTACCCGCTAGCTTTACTGTTGCCATCTTCCTTCTTCGACTTTTTCGGTGGGTTGCGCTGCGGAAAAAAATTCAACTTATCATAAGGCATAAGATATCAAAAGGGCATAAGATATCAAAGATCAAAAAGAAACAACTGTAGTTTTTTTCTACAGAAATACAACCGCACTTTGTTTGAACATCATAATCGTGGCAAAATCTACTGGGCGTAACCGCCGCAATTCGAAGGGCTTGGAGGCAAATGATCCCAGTTCTGTCAAACAACAAAACAAAATCAGGGGATAGGATGGACTTTGTGCCTAGTGTTCTCAATCACTTTGACAGAGAAGCAACCCGGCATCTGAAGAAGTCGATGTGTTGACAGATTTGAACGATGACGACTTCAGCTCTACCATCTCTTATTTCGGCGTCTGTTGACGGCTACGTGAGAGAGAACTTACACGACAGCAAACAGATTCGTTCAGCTTCATGTCCAGACCAGCCATTGCACCACGCCTCCCCTTCTTCTGCTGGACAAGAAGGAATTCCTCGTCTTCAAGAAGAGTCATCACAGTGGGTGATGTCCAATAGGTTTGGGAGACTTTCTTGGAAGCTGCTGTTTTTTGACCAGTCTGACCCCGAGTTATTTTTGTTTTTTGCTCAGGTTCTTCCACTCATTGAAAAGTCCAGTAATGTTCCTCTTCAGGCAAGTTTCTGCAATGGTGAGGACTTACCCTGTACTCTAAGCTGCACTCTCATGTAGTCTTCTTCTCTTCCTTGTGAGCATAGAAAAATCGTCATAAAATATCTCCATGGTTGGGAAGTTTTGCTCCTGTGATCGTAAGAATACCAAGACCAAGAAGCCAAACATGAGTTAGCTTTCTTTTGGGTCATGATTTGAGAGCAAAAAGAGGATATGTTTAACCCTGTAGCGACCAATTGGTTTTTCTAGTTTCTACGTCTAAGCTCACAAAGACCGTCTGTACACTGATGCAATGAAGCACGCTGAGAGCC
>VCRD01009298.1:0-15093 GCA_006783055.1 Trinorchestia longiramus
ACAAGGCATGTTTCCTTCATGTGATTAATGAAAAAAAAATCTCCTCGATGCTCCTCCACCGCACGGGGCACCGAGCTCCAATTAAGCAGTCAAGAACCAAGAAGCTATTAGAACGTTTTCAAACAGCAGGCTCACGAAAAATTGTTCGTATTAACGCTCTTTTAAGTCATAAAACCGTCGCTTGGTTGCGTTAATCATCAATTAAAGCCGTTGTAATTACGCACACTCTCATCCATAAGTAGAAAAAATTAAACTTCAATGATGGTCGGCCTCTTCGCCTCATATGATCCTAGTTATGAGAGACGGTCCAATTCACGTCCCGTTTATCTCGAGTTTTCAGGTCTGAGCACAGTTTCAGTGCTTGGGAGCGGCGTAATTCCATCAATAACAGGGTTGTACTGTTAATCTGTAGCATGAAATTATTGTTACGAACTGATTTCAAACTCGAGATGCACATTGAAGGAGGTTAGACATTAATACGCGTACACGCATTTTTGCAATCTCTGCAGAGCCAAAAGCTGTAACATCATCTCAAATGCATGCTCAGATTATATGTTACTTGAAAGTTGAAATTGATTTTAACTGAATTCTTCACACTTTTTATTTTACAGTTTAGTAAAATGACTAACTGATGAGAAAGCTCATGAATACCCGCAATGAAAAGCTACGTCCCACATTGAGTTCTGTCTGCATTACAGTGAAAGAGCTCCAGTAATTTGCTATCATGTTTGTGATATTTAAATACTACTCTCACTCTACCCACCCTAATTTTGAACAACTTACAGTGGCAGGTCAAAGTAGTTATCTTCTACTTTTTAGCACTCACAGCATCTTGTTTTCCATTGAAAAATTAACTATCCAAATTGGCAGAGATTGAACAAACTGATCAAATTGATTTTATGGAAAATTAAACTTGGAGCTCACTCACTATGACATTCCAGTGCGTTTTCTATTCGATAACTGCACCATGTATGCTGGATGTTCAGTAGACGCGTGTAACAGTAAATCTTATTTTGCTTCGTGCAGGAGAAATATCAAAAATCACTTCCCGTTCGATACATAATAAAACAAAAAATGCAAGGTAAAAACACATCAGTGTAATATCCAGGAGCTTGACGAAACCTATGATGTATTATTTTTCGAAGGATGTACGATACTTTAACGATTCATATAAACAAGCTAGTAAAATAAGACAATATAATTAATTGAATCTATTCGACAAGTCATTTTCAATGCTTACCAAAAAAAATACTTTGATGTCCCTATTTTTTTTAAATGAACGGAGTTGAAAATGTGAACGCTACGGAATTTAGGGATTCAGGTAGTAACTAAGTTCGCTTGTACAGCTGGTCGCTGGAAGCAAACACTTGTGTTGTGTGTCAGTGAGGTGAGGTTGTTGTGTGGGTTGTGTACTGCTGCATACCTCAACCTCTTCAGCTCAACTTCCTCAGCTCAACCTCCTCAGCTCAACCTCTCCTCAGCTCAACCTCTCCTCAGCTCAACCTCCTCAGCTCAACCTCCTCAGCTCAACCTCCTCAGCTCAACCTCCTCAGCTCAACCTCCTCAGCTCAACCTCCTCAGCTCACTCTCGAGGTGACCAACGCTTTGTCTTCAGGAGGATTTGCTGTGGTTAAAAAGTCCGCCGCATTATCGCTGCATTTCGTATCTTACGAACATCTGTGTATTTGATGAAGTGTATTGTACGAAAAATAGCAGATTTTACGAATGCTCATTTCACGAAGCCCATCGTATTTTACGAAATTCTGCAAATTTTACGATTGCTTTCGTAAACTAAAATTGTACATCGTAATTTTACGTATCACGCTGGAAGAAGCAAGTGCATTGCGAACAATTGCAAATGACATTAATTTGTTCCATAAAATTAATATACTAGAAATAAAAAAGGAACAGAAATAAATGAAAATATAGTACAAAAATATCAGTTTCATGCTTTAAGGCACTTGGAAAATTTGTGCGTGCCTTCATGCACATAAACGACTCTGACCCTTGAAATGCCGTGAAAGCGTCTGGACGCTCACCACCACTGCAGAGTCCAGGATGCTTGAGTCTGCTCATGAGATCTGAACTGCTACGGCATGCCTGGTCAAAAGCATGAATGCTAACCTGAGGTAATTTCCTCCCTAGTTACCAAGCTCTCCACGTTTCAGAAATAAAGGCTTACCATTCTAGGGCTAACGATGCGCTAGCTGTGTTCAGGATTTATGTTGATGTCAACAACTAAACCGCAGGAGAAAAGTGTGAGTAACATGATTAATTTGTGAGGAATGTTGGTGGAGGAGGATATATTCGTAAAAGATAGAAGCGTAGGTGTGTGTACGGCTCGTCGTGTGTACAGCGCGAGTGTAGCTCTGACCTGGATGTGTGAACTGTCGGTATGAACGTGTAAACACGTCTTCAGAGAGTGGGAAGTGTAAATAGAAGTGTAATACTGTGGTGTTGCGCGTGTATAGAAAGAAAGAAAAGGAAAAAACTTTATTCCCATCAGGTAAATACGAAATATAGATTGGTTTTGAAATTGCTAATACTAGCACATTAAGACTCGTGATCGTGCTTCCAGCCATAGTGTCCGTCCATCTTGTGACTTGATGTAGGGGCTCGTAGGATCATGTTGTGATGGTCTGGAAGTGTTAAGAAAATGATCAGATTAACTTTTTCAAGTGTGGTGGTACACGTTTCATGCCTCTGAAGAGGTCATGTTTGATGCTAGGTGGTACAGAAAGCACACCACTTTTTAAAATTGAGTTCATGTGCTGCTCAGCAACTCAAAATTTGTACCACCATCATGAATGTAAGAAATATTCCTATGAATCAATAAATTTTTGAGCATGTTACACATTTCTTTCCATCAAAAGTATGAGTCTGAAATGGTTAAGTCAGTCAGTCGGCCTTCCTGGTCCCTGCATCACAAATAGAAAAAATTCGAGGGCCACGTATGGAAGCAAATTCTCAAAACCAGGGACCTGGCAACGCAAGCTCAGATAAATTACCACCAAACTGCAGTAGTACACGTAGAGGTGTTGGCAGCGTGTGAAGTATGGGCGTAAGTGACACTTTGGTGTGCCAAGCGTGTACAGAAGTATCGAGGCTTGTGAAGTGTAAGCGAGAGTGTAACGCTGGTGTGTAGCTTGAAGCGTGTGAAGTGTAGGCGAGAGTGTAATGCTGGTGTGAGGCTTGAAGCGTGTGAAGTGTAGACGAGAGTGTAATGCTGGTGTGTGGCTTGAAGCGTGTGAAGTGTAGGCGAGAGTGTAATGCTGGTGTGTGGCTTGAAGCGTGTGAAGTGTAGGCGAGAGTGTAATGCTGGTGTGTGGCTTGAAGCGTGTGAAGTGTAGGCGAGAGTGTAATGCTGGTGTGTGGCTTGAAGCGTGTGAAGTGTAGGCGAAACGGTGAGGACAATCCATCACGCTTCTCTGAGGGGCGTCTAAATTCACTCACGGAGCCGCCATTCAAGCGCCCCTGAGCTCCATCAGAGAGGATGCCGACGGCAACGCTGCACAGGGCAGCTAAAGAAGAGGCATCAGGGCAGCTGTGGGTGGTGGTCCTTTCTGCCACTATGAAATCATCGAACGCTCACAAAAAAATTAGAGGGACTCCGTTCATCTAATTTCAGGATGATGGTCGTTCAGCGATTGAGCTGTAAAATGTTTCTAGGGAAAATTTTTTAATGGCCGTGATATTGAATTTTGCACAACCATGTTGGGTCATGTACTAATTTGGAGAGATCGACACCGTTCTCATGAAAAAAGTAGAGCATCAAGCATCAGAGTACACATGAGAAAATTTATGAGCGTGTATTAATTAATAGGAATTTTTACACATGTACGACCCTTCGTTTTAGTAATATTTTTTGAACAAATAATTTTCAGTGGTTCCCCGATTTCTGGACGAATTTGTGATCAATACGTAAATGCGCTGCAGTTAGTAAAAATTTAAAAAATCATTCAAACATAAAAGTTGAATGAAAAAAAGCATTGAAAACACCATAAAGTGTTACACACTTACATCCTAACAAACAGAACACATCCTACCAATTAAAATAAAATTATGGGATTAAGTCTTCACATAAATTGCAGAGTTAAGTCTTCACTAAAGTAGTGGAACTAGGTTTTCATTAAAGCTATGAGGCTAGATTTCTATCTGATTTAATTCCACGTATTGCTTGGATAATTACGCTGATAATTTTGCCTGCTGGTTGTCGACACACCAACTCAACTCGACCCAGACACTGCAACGCGCACAGGTGTGCACGTGCTCATGTTGATTTATTTTGAAGTTACCCATCATAAAAAATGAGAGTGATATAAAGGATAAAGAACTCCAAAACCACTACGTCGAATATTGTACAATCTGGTGTTGAAATTTCTTTTAGGTTAGCGTAAAGATTAGGAAAATAAAGCGTTCTTCGAAAAGTTGAGGCTCTGCATTTCGGTGAAGAAGAATATATTTTACAGCGCTCGTTAACGGAGGATATAAAGTTCGCTGATTGAATCACTAGAACAGAGAGAGAGTAATTCTTTACTTCTCCATAGCATAAAGAGTCGCCAGCCTAAGTAGAGACTGGAGGCTGGTGCTCCCGAATAATTGGGTTACTCGCTTAATTTGAGAGCAATAATGGGGTCTGTGTTGGAAATACTCATCGTGCGTCAGAGGGGAGTCCAACTGGCAGACGTGGGCGCTTGTCAAGTGTAGTGAACTGTACTGGAATTGTGTCGGTGTGTGGGTCATGATGTGTGCGTGTACTGAACTGTGCTGGAATTGTGTCGGTGTGTGGGCCATGATGTGTGCGTGTAGTGAACTGTGCTGGAATTGTGTCGGTGTGTGGGTCATGATGTGTGCGTGTACTGAACTGTGCTGGAATTGTGTCGGTGTGTGGGTCATGATGTGTGCGTGTACTGAACTGTGCTGGAATTGTGTCGGTGTGTGGGTCATGATGTGTGCGTGTACTGAACTGTGCTGGAATTCTGTGAACTTTATTAGAAGTTTTAACTTATCGTATGAGGGCAAATGGTTTTTCGTTTGTTTTTCCAATTTAAAAGCAATTTTAGTCAGAATATTTTTCGTCACCAAATGCTTTCAACATCATCAGAGCACCGGTACTCAACATCCACGCATATTGCATCATGAATAAAATACAAACAAGTCTCGTGAGGATAAATTCCCTGTGACTTCTCACGCCTTATTTACTCATTCATAATGCCTGTGTCCAAATAACACTGGGAGTCGTGTTACCCCGCCCAGAGGAGTTGCCGTTAAAGCAAACATTTAAGCGTGTAATTGCTTATTTCGAACAAGCCTCAACGTAATAATACCTTGACATGTACGCACGTTACTATACTAAAATCCATAGTAGTAGGTCTCCTTATGTCGACCGTGTATATTGAGGCCTAACGAGTACCATACTCGTATTAAGCACAGGCTTAGAACTATGCTGTAATGCCACACTCTCCCTCGCTCGAGTGAAGGAAAAACGTGGTACTTCTAACTTTAAGCAGTTGTGCCGTGTGAATAAGTAATACCCTGCAATGGAGGTTTAATTATCGCA
Organism: Trinorchestia longiramus; assembly: GCA_006783055.1. Lineage (NCBI taxonomy): Eukaryota > Metazoa > Arthropoda > Malacostraca > Amphipoda > Talitridae > Trinorchestia > Trinorchestia longiramus. The sequence continues at coordinate 5,561 of VCRD01009298.1, forward strand.
TGATGTATTCCATGATGGCCACCCAAAACGTGACAAGGCATCAGAGACGTAAAGTCATAGCAGAGAAACTGACCCAAAATGAACTGCACATGCGCTACTCCAGTCAAGCTCAACTTTGCTTGGACAAGTATCTCGTATTCAGCTTACACCGCTAGAAGGGAGGAAGGAAACATCTGTCTCATGGTCATTTCGAAGAGCAGCGAGGCTGGAAATTTTAATCTGTGAAGCAGAATGAGGGTTCATGTGCAGCAGCACAGGATGTTGGAGGCAGCTTCAGGACATGCAAGGCTTTGCGCATCCCTGCTGGTGACACAGCGTCCTGTCAGTGTGTTGTACAGTGGGGGACACAGTGAGTGTGTTGTGCAGTGGGGGACACAGTGAGTGTGTTGTACAGTGGGGGACACAGTGAGTGTGTTGTACAGTGGGGGACACAGTGAGTGTGTTGTACAGTGGGGGGCACAGTGAGTGTGTTGTACAGTGGGGGACACAGTCCAGTGAGTGAGGGACAGGCAGTGAGTGTGTTCTAGAGTGGAGGGGGCGGTGCACCCCTGCACAGCAGGGGGCAGATGATGGCACAGCAGGGGAGCTGTTCAGGGTGCGAGGGAGGGAAGGCAACAAGGATGTGGCGCTACCCAAAAAAATTTACTGAAAAATAATATGAAATAAAAGAAGGTCGTCGTCTTGACAACAACCAGGAGCACCAAGAAGAGTAGAAAATAAAAAAATAAAGTGTTTGAGTGTCAGCACGTCAGCAGGAGGGGGAATGTTTGAGTGTCAGCAGGAGGGGGAATGTTTGAGTGTCAGCGCGTCAGCAGGAAGGGGAATGTTTGAGTGTCAGCGGGTCAGCAGGAGGGGGAATGTTTGAGTGTCAGCGCGTCAGCAGGAGGGGGAATGTTTGAGTGTCAGCAGGAGGGGACATGTTTGTGTTAGACCGTCCACCTGAACTAGTGCCAGGAACAAAGAAAGAATATCAGGAATGTTGCCATAGAACATTCACTGCTGTAGAAACGGTGTTTTTTGAAAAGCTTCATCGTAAAGAAAGCAAGAAGCGCTGCAACATCAAGTGAAAGTAGTAATTGCTTCTAACATTCCCTAGACATATTAACTGCAAGAGGATCGTAGGGACTGGAACACTTATACTTGCTTAATAAATACTTATTGAGGGACAGTGTTCACTTCAACAGCCTACTCTTATAAGACTATAAAGTTGAATATTTCAGCATTAACTTTAATACGACTCAGTCCCCCAGGTTAAATTTAGCTTAATTACACTGAAGGTTTAGAGTACAAATTTGATCATTGGATGCGGAATCGTTCTAATACAAGCGAACAATGGGAATAAAAGCAGTAATAAGGATCAATGATCAAAACAATATGATTGGCATGCGAAAAGCATTTGAGCAATTTTCTAAGATACGAGGAATTAATGTATAAGACTTGGTCTGAAATTTCAATTAATTCATTGCAGATGTATACGATACTGTAGAGTTTCATCGAGAAGTTGTTTGTAAGACTATTTACCCAAACTAGTTGCACACATGAAGACCAGATCCTTAAACGGCAAGCTTTCTGAGAAGACCAGGTCTTCACAGGACACGCTTTCTAAGAAGACCAGGTCTTCACAGGACAAGCTTTCTAAGAAGACCAGGTCTTCACAGGACAAGCTTTCTAAGAAGACCAGGTCTTCACAGGACAAGCTTTCTAAGAAGACCAGGTCTTCACAGGACAAGCTTTCTAAGAAGACCTAGTCTTCACAAGACAAGCTTTCTACGAAAACCGGGCCTTCACAGGACAAGCATTTTAAGAAGACCAGGTCTTCACAGGACAAGCATTTTAAGAAGACCAGGTCTTCACAGGACAAGTATTTTAAGAAGACCAGGTTTTCACAGGACAAGCATTTTAAGAAGACCAGGTCTTCACAGGACAAGTCTCCCTGCAGACACGGAGACGCACGTAATCTCAGCAATTTAAGGTGCTTGTAAGACGGGCGTGAGGTATTCTCCTGGTCTTGTTGACGCAGGTGCTTCGTTACCTACCGCACTGGCACCTGTTTGCTGATCTTGATCACAGCAATAAACCTGTCCTTGATCCTGTTCTCTGACGCTCACTTGCCGAGGCTCACACCCTTACAGAAACAAACTCGCTGTCGCTGCCTCACAAGCAGCTCTTCGATAGAAGTATTCGGCTGTTTTCTTTTCATTAATGATGGATGTTGATGTCAATACATTCTCTCGTGATGTACGTAGTTTAGCAGTGATAGAGCCAGAAGTATTCAATACAACGGAAGCAAGAAAATAACGCTTCATAGATTGCGTTCAACGCAGTAAAATAGGCTTCATGTTCACAGAAATTAAACTTTTTCACCTAAATCTCCCATTGACCCTTCAATGAAAAGATTGCCATTCTTCAGTACGTTCTCACTAAAAGTTCTGTCTACGTCGATACCACTACGTCTTGTCTATTTTCCACCTATTTGGAAAATATGCCCATCTTCCATCTTTCATCCTGAAACCGATCGTGTTTTGAAACACAGGATACACATTTATCACAGCTTTTCTCTCAAAAACTTAGACTCAGTGAATTATTTCTGAAAGTACATTGGCTTAGACAATCAAATTGTCCATGAGCCCCAGGCTCTACTGTCAACAATTATGTAGCACCACACACGCAATCTATCAAAATTTTTATTTACAATACTTACTAGCTTCATCTGAATTTTAATTTGGAGTTTAACGTTTCCAATAACTAACGATGACTTAAAGTTTGAAAAGTTATAACTATTTCAACAATGGTATATGCTTTGACCAACTTATGTACTGATTATATTATCTATTACTCTATCCAATTAGGTTTAAGAAGAAGAACGATGTGTAACTTATGACAAGCAGCGTTAAACTTAACGTAAAACTTTTGGGGTCTTCACAAATTGCTTTCTTCTTTCATTGTGAACATATAAAGAGGACACATGTATTCATTAATTTTGACCCCAGAGAGCCGAAGTTAAGCAGAAAGAGCCTGCTTAGATCTCTGAACAACTGCCCGCAGACGCAACTCCAGTGCGACAACACCTGTAGACTGAACAAGGGCACGACTTTTGCTTTAGAGAAACTCCAAGAGCTATGCAAGAACAAGATCCCCTACTGATAACAGCTGCTCTACGACACTTTTCCATCCACTGGGACCTTTTATCCTGCGAACTACACGCAACTTTTGTAATTAAGAAACAGGTAGTTGAATACTGAGAAGAATTTAAGATAAAGAGAACGCATTATCGAATCTTCGACATGCTGCTGAATTTCATCTGGAATGCGTCGGTGTTTACGTTTTCCGAACAAGTTTTCCTATTTATTTTGGCCAGAATAATAGAAAAAGTTTACCTCTATGTTTGAATAATTTGTGAATCGAAGTTTGCTAGAAAACATGCGAAATAATGAAGAGTTTAACTAATATATCTTGTCGTTTGATAAAAAAATTAAATTTTGAGTATCTTATGCGAAGAGCCAAACACTTTTAAAAACGTATGCTGAATGGAAAAAAAATTTCTAATTAGAATATTTGTATCATAAAATAAAGTTAGTTTTTCATACATTGTATCGGGTAGTCATCATTTCGTAAAATACAGTGATTTAATTCATTACTACTTCCAGAATTTGCAACATATCTGTATTTCATCCGTTAACCTCGGTACAAAAAATTATTTTCTTAATTTTCAGTCATGGAAACAGCATGATTTGAAAGGCTGAAGAATGGCCCGTATCAAATTAGCAAGATAGAGTACAGAGAAGAAACTATTAAACTATCAGAGTGGGATCCTTAAAATTAGATAAAAATTAGAAGAATCATTAAATGATTCAAATATAAAACAGAACAGAGCAGGAAGAGGTCGTAATAAATTTACCCGGAAAAAGTTCATTCGATGGCAGAGAGACATCAATAATCTTGCAACAGAGACGAAGGTGTCAGTATGAACAGTGTTGAACTGTACACCACCAACACCTTGAAGTGTCTCTGTACAAACACAAAAGGAGGTACTTGTGTCGGCAATCTTTGTGGAGAAAGACGCGCCAGATATCAAGTCTTCTTCAACGACTTCCATACAGACTGGCTCACTCCTTAATCATGTTACTGGGATAAAAGGCGATGCTGTGACCAGATACTAATAAATCAAATAAAATATTGCATTGGGTATAGTAGTTAATCCCTCAAATGATTGTTTTAGCTGTAATAGGCATGTATAACAGCAGAGAAAGTGTAGGCCTGTGAGCGATCTTATCGGAAGCATCACGATAAAATTACGTCAAAGATGCCTCGGACCAGAGAGAACCTGGAAAACCAGTTCTAGTTACCACATCGAAACCACTGTCGTGCGAAGTAAGTCAGTTCAGGACGAACTGATAATTATATAATGTCACTTGCTTCATCTCGAAAAAGGAACATTTCTACAACTCTTTGGACATTCAAGTCTCGTAAGTCTCAACTGTAAAAAATACAAAGGAATTAATGAACTGAATTCCTTACAGGAGAGACCCGTGTGTCCAGCTTGTTACTGCATAGCGTCTTTTGCAAATAGTTAGCCCTCAGGGCAACCGTATTGAGCAAATAAATGTAAATTAAAATAACCGGAGATCAATTATATGTTTTAAGTTGAAATAACTCTACAGATTTCATCGTATAAGATAATGCCAAAAAAAATTCAAAGCGTACCATCTAACCGTTTTGTGATATAATTGACATAGGTCAATTCCAGACTAATTACTGAGAGCGTTTACTCAAAGTGAAGAAGGGAAGCAAACGTAAGAGTTCATATGCAATGCGTTGTCAGAGAAGTAGACCGCTTAAGTGCTAGAGCTTCACGCAAGTAAACGGTATTTAAGTAAAAGTCATGCTTGAAGGTCCCTCAATCAAAATTAGCTTTGGGACTTCAGTTCAACGCCGACGTTCAATAAAAAGCCTTGTTAAAGTCTGCCTCTGTTTCAAAAACTCTAGCTCATTCAATTTAACTAAGAAGATTTTTGTGCACGGAATGGAACCCCGAGACTGCACCACAAACCCGTTTCATTTGAACTGTCAATTTCTGTACGAGGGGTGGTCCCAACACTAATAACTGACAGTCGCATTCATTACAGTAATATTATACCTACTGTCATACTATAGTAATATCATAACTACTGTCACACTTACTATAGTAATATCATACCTAGTGTCACACTTACTATAGTAATATCATACCTAGTGTCACACTTACTATAGTAATATCATACCTAGTGTCACACTTACTATAGTAATATCATACCTAGTGTCACACTTACTATAGTAATATCATACCTAGTGTCACACTTACTATAGTAATATCATACACACTCTCAAACTTGCTATAATAATATCAGACCGACTGTCATACCTGCTATAATAATATCATATCTATAGCCCCACTGATTACAGAACTGATATGAAACGCACTTTCGTTTGATCACACAAATTTTCAGCTCACAGAAACAAGCGTTTTTTAATTCAAGACAAACTTGAACGAAGCCGTTATGAAGCGGTCCAGTAATGAGTTCTTTTAATAGGACCATAAGCCCTGCTTATGAAACATTCTAACATCGGTTTAAAGAACTTTAGTCTGTATACTTCACTACTACTTAATATTAGGGCTGCTGCTTTACTCGACTTCAGCTTCTACCAATTTATAGTTTTCTTAAATTGTCAACGATAAAAGTGCGAAAAAAGATCGAGCCTTACGCTAAAGAAAACGATACTTTTTCAGGCGGCATCGCCAATGATTGGAAAACTTTGATGCTCAATTTTTTGGTTTTGTTCTTCTCACTGCCGAAGTTCCTTAAATGAAATACTTTTTAGAGAGCTCAAACTTTTTCCAATCATTTTGCAGTTCTGCAATAAAATATTACCTATTGTTTTAAGCGCTCTTGAGAACCTAACTAGAACGCTGCTAAGTTTAAAGCAGCGGACGTCTTGCAGTCTATGTGATGGAACAAACAATGCTGCTAACTTCATACAATATTTCTGTTCTCCTAGAAAGAATTATAATTCATCGTTACAAATTGGTGTCGAGAGGGAGATATGTCTTTCCTCTTTAGAATTATATGTAACTTTAATTTATTCATTAAACTCTGGCTAAAATGTCTGTAGATGCAAAATTAATTCTAGCTTCCGTGCATTGATAGTATTTGCCTTTTAGGTAACTTATGAGCATATTTGATGCATTCTCAAGAAACAATTCTCAAATTTGCACACTTTTTCTCAAGGATAGATGTTAAAATTCTGTAATAAACAATTGAGTTTGGATCATCGTCGTCAACTCGGTGCAATCCTCAGAAGTTCAACTCTGGGTCACCGGAGTAGCTGCGGGATTGCCTTAAAAAATAAACATTTTAAATTTGTATTCTGTTTTTCTCACATGCATTTACCATGTATTTACCATATTTGACTTTGGCAGTAGACTAAATAATAACCTAAGTTAGAAATTTCTGTTCTGTTTCAACTATGTATTTTGTGGACTGTTTAAAATAATATAGGTGAAGAAAGGGGTGCAGGTATGGACTTTGTAATGCTCATCTGCGCACACACACTCCCATTTCAAATTTTCAAATTATGTGTCCAGTCATTAAAGAGTGACTAGTTCATGAAACACAGTTCACACTTCAATTTTCGCAATTGAAATGCATCAATGGTCTCTTTTTCTAGGTGTTGCGCGATTGCATACAGTAGAAAAATATTCATACAGATATATCTTTGGGCTGAGAGAAGAGAATTTACAGTACGAAAGCAGCCCACTCAAATTTTTCTAAGATCTTTTTAGTACAGACTGAAAAACTTTCACTGAAAACTATCAGCTTTCAATGTAAGACGAATAAAAATTTTCCCAATGAGCCCCATTTTCCTATCCTATTTGCGTTGATTTAAATGGACGGTGAAATTTTCCACCGTTAATAAAGAATAGCTGATATATTTACACCTATTCCTGACACAAAAATCTTCATAGGAATTATTATTCTAAACAGGGACGCAGTTTGCCGCTTTGTTTAGAGATGAACACACAACTCTTCTTGAAGCACATGACTGCATCAAACACTCGTAGGCTTCATATTCTTTCTAAATCACTGACATCACCTGTTTGCCATTCAGAGAGCAAAACAGAAAAATATAATTTTTTCGGAAAAATCTAATAGTTCTCTTATTGATAGCGTATACATTCGATAATTTTTATTAAATGACAATTTTCGCCTCCTTAATAATTTTTATTTAAAAATTTAGTTTTAAGAGACACGTGTGTACATTTCAAAGTGTTATCGAATGTATACGCAATACATCAATTTTGAGCTCCTTTTTAGTCGAAGTATTTTCTGTTACGCAAGTTCGCCATTGCCCAGCACTTCACCCTCATCCTTTTTGCTAACAAGAGTCATTCGGTTCTCCTGTGAATGGAGCTTGCATTGAAAGGGATTTTTAATGAAGAAAGCTGGAGCGGGCTGCCAAACAGAAGGCCAGAAGCGTCACAAAAGCGCATCGTGCGTTGTACCTCTGGGCTACAATTCAACTCCAATTGAATGGAGGACGTTCAATCGATCACAACTTGAAAAACTTGCGTTCTATTCGGACCCTATGCAATGGCCATGGCGAAGATCGTTACTAAATGCAGGAAACTCGTGAGGTTTTCAGAAAATTAACTTTAAAATAAGGAATACCAGGAACACCATTTAATGATTGAACACGGGGTGTTCATATTTTTGTCGGAATAATATTGATGAATTTCTTGTTCGTTTTAAACAAAATAAATTTGCCTTGAATTCATTTTATTGTAGCAGTAATTTAGCGAGAAAAAAGTACTATACCAATAGAAAAGAATAATTATTTTAGACAGAAAAACCCACTTATGTAGATACGTAAAACCTAGCCTATTGCAGTACAGTATTGTACGAGTACTGTACTGTACTTCAACAGTACAAATAAAGTGCAGTACAAGCACAGGGTTTCACGTACTCATACCTGCACGAGGTAAAGAACAGTCAAAATTTCCGCATTTCTTTTGAAAAATAGATATCAAGCGAGAGACACTCTTTGAGCTCAGATGAATGCAGTAAGCATGGTTTTAGTTGACGTCATGTTATAGAACACAGCTTTAGAAGCACTGAAATACAATTACCTGGAATGTGAGAGTTTTTAGAGTAGCCCAAATCATAAACCAACTTTCTATCCAGTTTTGATACACTTGTTTCGTAACAAAAATACAGAGCATACAGCAAAGGAAATGCAGTGCCGTCAGGTCCAAATGCATCTCACTAAATGTTTGCATACCCTGATTTTGCTTCAGACCTGTGTAAAAACTGAACCATAGAAATTAAACAGGATGTAAATTAAAGTGTTTTCATATAATTTTGTATTCATTTCATGGTCTTGTATTTGATTTGTTTGGGAAAAAGGAGTAAAAAATTAGCTTAGGATTGCAGAGATAAATGCGCTGGCCGTATAACATCATGATTATGAAATATCAAAGTACCCAGCCCACGGATCGAGTTGGACTTATAGAGAATATTCATCTAATACAGTCGGAATTGAATCCATCACTTCCAATAATGTAATGAGAAAATCTCATATCCGTTCAGAAACACACACGAGACTCGTAACATTGCTTTCATTAAGAGGCAAAGAAGTTTTGCAGGCACTCGTTTACTCAGACATTGAACTTTGCTGTTCCAATCTTTCAAGTGAATTGGAAAACTCGGAAAAAGTTTTGGGTGAAACACAGCAGCGGTCGTCACTGATGGGAGTACTGGAAGGGATGCTGCCGCTCCTTCCTCCGTTCTCTAAAACCTGATGCAGTGTTGTGTGGGGGGGAGCTTGGTCCTGAATAAACCGTCAATGTGCGTTAGGAGTTCATCAGTTCGTTCTAAATAAGACTACTCTCAGGACACAATATATAACTATCATTACTTCTATACAAGGAATAAGAATACTCTCAGGGCACAATATATAACTATCATTACTTCTATAGAAGAAATAAGAATACTCTCAGGACACAATATATAACTATCATTACTTCTATAGAAGAAATAAGAATACTCTCAGGACACAATAGAAAACGATCATTACGTCTATGGAAAAATATAACTAAAGGCTTTCTCGGTGTCAAGCAGCATTATGATAAACTCATGTGCAATTTCATATTCGACAGAAACGTTCCCCCTGTTAGGAAAATACGTATTTTATGATAATTTTCAAAATTCTTGCAATGTAATATCAAAACATTATAACCTAATATTCTTATAATATTCTAAACACGTCTGTTTCGAATATAACATATTTCATTTTATGCACATAAAACAACATGTGTAATATAACAATATCAGAATATTTTCAATAATAATAGTTCATGTATCATTTCTAAGATCACGATGTAACATGAATGCAACTAATCATGTTCTGTAAAATACGACCACCACCGCCTGACCGCCACCACCGCCTGACCTCCACCACCGCCTGACCACCACCACCGCCTGACCTCCACCACCGCC